>OY796684.1:36427742-36607341 GCA_963680715.1 Tetragnatha montana
TTCCTTCAGTTTTTAATTACTGAAGAGCAATAACTGCTGTCCAGTTTCAGCTTCCCGGCCCATGCCAGTATACGATGTGTCATGTTCATTTTTGCACCATAATTTTTTAGGATATTGAGTTTCTTTATCTTCATAATAAGGTACTTATCCGTTAGCCAGGTGCAAGCGAAAAATTTCCAAATAATGTAGAATGAATTAAGGAATTCTCTGTTCGAACAGTCGCCTCCTGTGAAAGAACATCTGCCTCTGGCGCATTTGTTTCATTTTCCATTGACTGTTTTGTCATTCGCTTCGCTTGGCAAGCATTCGGTTCATAATTGGCGAGTGGCGACATTTGCGCCCGGCTAACGGATAAGTACTCATAATAATAAGGTAACATTTGTTTATTCTTGCTGTTTATTGCTTGTGATTTAAAATGAATGACTTAATTTTGTTTATTACCAAATGACATGATATTGGGGGTTTACCAGGGTATGATTAGTCGTAAGATATTAAACTGATTAGTCGTAAGATACAGTATCTTGAAAGAAATGGTTGTTATTTTGTGAATCGAGTACTGTTTGTTTATAGTTTATACCCCATCACAGCTATAAAATTATATGTTGTACTTAACTAGAGTTGTAAAATTCTCGGTAATAAATAATCTTTCGGAGAATATTCTTCTAGAAGCTAACTAAAATAGCTTTTTTCTCTCTTCAAATTACTTTTTACTCTTTATTCTTCAAATTAGTGCATAGATCAATAGTGTTTTAACCTAACTTTTAAAGATTTAAATTTTTTTAAGAGAAGGTTTTATGTGGAAGTGACTATTGAAAATAGTCTATATGGAAACCAGTTCTAAGTACATAAGTAATATAGTTGTTTTTTAATTTGTCGAAAAAATTTTGTTTGTATAAAGTTGATAATGCTATTAAATTGGTTTTTCCTTTTTCCTTTCCAGTTACTATAGTGAAGTGGGCTGCATGTGAGTGCAAGATGATGGCACTCCCTTATTGACTCTCTCGCAAGAAAAAAGAAGTCTGGCTGCAAAATTACACCTAGGCAGCGTTGGATGCAGGCAAGCCCATTACAGTAGGGTGTACCACTGGGTCCTACTGTCCCACCAGCAGTGGTCATTGCCAGCTCTTTAACTAGACATTTGTTTCGGGAGGAGTTTTGACCCAACATTATTTCTAAGGTAACCTCAAAGCTTTACAACTCTAGTTGCAACTATATAATTTGTATTCCCAATCATTTGTATGTATGGTGGCCAGGGCCGTGCTGGGTACCTTTAGAGGGCGGTGGACAAAGGGTGAAAGGGCACCGCTATAAATTATATTAGTAAAAAATCCCGTAATTTTCTGTTATAGTACCTTATAGGCGACGTTTTACAAATTACTTTTCACATTTAGCAATATACTGCTATTTGAGATGTTTTGATTGTTTTTATTTTAATATTTGATTTTTGTTACATTAGATTTTTAGTGACACTATTTTAAAATGGAAAAACAGTCATCATATTGAGAATAACATTGAATCCCTATAATTATTAATGAAAAAGTGATAGCTGGTTTCCGTTTTGCATATGCACTTATACGCATTTTACATTTATTTTGGTGCACTTAATTTCAAAATTTTTTCAATAATGTGAATCCCAAGTAAAATTGAAGGGACTGGGGTCCGTCCCTCCACCAGAAAAATTTTGTAACTTCCCCCACAAAATAGTTAGTTTATTTTGAGAACCTTTGGCATACACCAACAGAAGACCACTTCTTGTAATTAAGAGAATTTTCAAGGAAAATCAGTATATAATGGATTTAAAAATTTCAAGGGGGGTTTGAAGGTCCTTCCTCAAACAAGTTTGGAATTTTTACTCTTAAAAGTAGTGTTTTGACTCATTTTGGGACCCCTTGGGTTACACCCGGAGAGAACTGCAACTTGTAAGTTACATTAAAATAAAACTAATAAATTTTGCTGTAGCTTCAATAAAGAAGGGTGCCCAGAAAACCACTCCCTGGTCTTCCGCTGTCAAAGTATGCATTATTTTTTTTGCAAATCAACACCCCTGCCTAGCAATTTCAACGTGTTTAGCTAAAGGCCCAATAAAAAATCAACGTTGTGGCCTTATACAATTTTGTAATTCATGTTTGACAGAAAGTAGCCTTAAAATCAGAGAAACCTATTATTTTTAGTTAATTATATTATCAATATTATTTTTATTATCAGTCAAAGGCAATCTTTTTTATGACAAATGACAATGAATGATTTTTTCAAAACACTAATACTAAATTGAAGATTTGCAATGTATTGGGAAGGTAGTGTTAAGGATGTGAAATATAGTACTCAAGATATGAAAAGTAAAATAAATACTATTTAGAATAAACAGGTATTATTTGTTTTATTTTTATGTTAAATGTTTTAATATTTTAAAATTGAAATATTATTTTCAGTATAAAAACAGTTTTGCAGTAATTTTTCCATTAGAAAAACCTCAAATTTATTGTATTTACATAAATCTACATTAGGAGCATTAGAAACCTAATAATCAAAGTTGTTTTCAATTATACGTCTTTTTGTCGGTCCCTTGAAAGACGTATAAACAGTGCTATATTGTATACTAGTTCTATATTCTCCTATTTTAAGTTATTAATTCACTAGTAAAAATATTTCAGAAAATCTTTTAATGTTAGTACTTTTAAACAGGTCAACCCCCTGACGCTTACTCCTCGCAGCAAAGCTCCTCTTCACCCAGTTTCGCATTTTCCTGTGATGGACAGGTCACCAGCTCTTCACTTCTCTCCCTGGTCCAGCCAGTTCACTGCTCTGGTTGCCAACTTCGCAGACATCACTGAACTAGTCTTCACACCTCTTTCATAAAGCTGGATGGACATTCCAGTAAAAAAAGCCTAGACCTCGCCTCAGCTAGCAAGGCGAGTTCACCTTCTAGCAGCCTACTCTTCATACTATTCTTCTCTTCCAGACAACCGTTCATGGTCAACTCTGGTAGCAACATGCCTTAACTGTTTTGGGACAGGTGGCTTATATATGTGCTGGCAGCGAGTCGCTCCTACAGGCCAGATGGCACACTTGTGTGCCAACACTTACTTAAAAAGGCCCAGAATATTTTGTAGGAATAGCAAGATTTATATACTGCATTAAAAAAATGAGTAACTGGAATTTAGTGTTCTCTTTTAGCTTCTTAGCTAATATAAATTTATACAAGTGTTCTATGGACTAACTATGAGCCTTAAAATATGTTTTTGCCATTTGATGATTTTACTATCGACTATATATTATTATTCTACTATTTCTTAAGATTTGGCTTGCCAAAGACAATCAACTTGGTTGCAAACCTCAGTTGTCAAGCAGGTGACTTTGTTGACAACCGAATTGTAAACATAAACTTAAAATTATCAAATGAATATAGTTTATATTTTGTGCACTTTCAATTTAAAATTATCTTGAGTTAATTTTTATATGCTAAAATTATATAGTATTTTTATTTGCAACTTTAGGATTTCCTGGACACAAATCTTTCTCATTGTATTATTATATTGGCAACAGTTTATTATTTGCATATGAAAATATTACGAAAATTAAAAAAGTGTTGACATTTTAAGTGTTTATTTTAATATTTGATTATTTTTTGGTAATTTAGCATAAAACTTGATGGTTGTTCCCAGCTAATCCTAAGGTACCCTTTTATTCTTATGCTTTTTATTTTGTTTTTAAAATGCTCTACCTGCCTAGAATTTGAAGTTGGCAACCAAATCTTTAAACATCAGCATTGAGATAAAATATTTCCATTTTGGGATATTTTTCTAAGCAAAATTTATCTCAAGTGTAGAAATGCTAATTATTTACAAACATAGTTGGATAAAACAAAAAACTCTTTGCACACAAAAATTCCTTCAAATAGTTTTTGCAAACTAATTAAATTCCCCCATGTCTTTTGAATTTTGACTTAAAAAAATATTGACTGTCCCAAACCTAAATACTGTAATGCTTCATAAGCAACAACAGTAAGAAAAAATCAATTTATTTACCAAAAATTTAAATTATATGAAAAGATTTTTTGCAAAATTCTAAAACTAGCTGCGCTTGGCATGCGTGTGTGCTTCTATGTATCCAATGTATTCTATGTTTGTGTTTTCTTCTCAAAGTATGTTTACAAAATACTTGTTTTGAAAAATTTTCAAAGAAAATGGAAGGTTAATGTTTAAATTTATATAGCATAAATTTCAAAGGTGTTCCTCCATGGAAGTAAGGTGTACCCCTAGGTAAGTGACCATATTGCTGAATCCATTTAGACAGCGTCATACTTCTGGGCTTTCTAATTAACAGTGTATTTTATTGAATGTGATTTCAATAAATTTGCGCATTGTGTTACTACTTATTTAGTTCTAATTTTTTTTGTGTACTACTTACTGGGTTTTGCAAAATTTAACTTCATTGTTTTATTTGGTTTGAATTCTACTTTTAATGAAAATTATGGCTGAAATTTGCCAATTTTAAGTTTAGAAATTTAATTCTTTTAATTCAGATATAGACTATTTGATATTTTCCTGTTTAAAATGATTTTAAGAGGGAGGTGGTGTATATTTAAACACCTATTTTATGAAACAATTTCATGGTTTTAAAACTGTAAAATTTGCAGAATTTATTCCACAACAAAGCCAGATTTACACTTCTAGCATCTAACTCATTAAAAGTTTTAATATTTTTATTGTATACTAAAATTAAAAATATTTGTGAAATTTGACATAAAATTTTCAATATATGAAAGCTCTACCTTTAATCAAAATTGCTGTGAAATGATTCAAAGCTTAAATAACCAGGTAAGTGTTTCATTACACCTTTTCAGAAGGGTGTTATGCATTACACTAAATATGGTGGCAACAAAGTTTCCACCTAACTTGGGGTAATAAAACACCTGTTTAATTACACCAAAAATGGGGCAGCAAAGTTCCCCTAGATTGGTGTAATGAAACCCAGTTTAATCCTGGTGTACCATTACTAAAAGTTAAGTGGAAACTTTGTTGCCACCATTTTTAGTGTTTCATCACTCAAAATTTTTTACAGTGTAGGGATATAGGCAAACACAAAGCAGAATAGATGTTGGATACTGCTTCAAATTTAAAGCATTTGGAAAAATTTATACAATTAAATTTAATTTAGTTAATTATTTAAATCCTGTAAATAGGTAATAAAAATACCACGTATCACGTTAAATTATGAAATTATTATATGGATTAGTATTACGTTAAGTTATTTTACTTCTCAAAAGTTCCTGTCAAAATACTTTAATACAGATATGTTTAGAGGTGTTTTTTTAATATTAATGTTTAGAGAATGGTTCTAATAGAACTTTCCCACTTAATAAAAAAAAACCATATTTTTCTTTAAAAATTAAAACACTTTCAAAGTTTAAAATTTGCTTATGCATATACTATGAATAAAAGAAAACTCAGATAAAATTTCAAATATGATTATTATGATTCTACGGTCGTGTTTTTAATGATTAGGTAATTGAGAGTTATGTATGTTTTATTACATTTCCAGAAACTGCTCATTTGAGGAAAAATGTTTTATTAGATTGGGTAGGGAGTTTTAATCATTTTTAACGAAAAACTAAGGAAGTTCCTGAACGTTGTGCTTGGAATGAAATACCAATATAAATATTAATTATGTTAAGAAGTTAAGCATCAAACATCAAATTTACTAAAATTGATTACATAAAATTAATTAACTTAAATCACATCAACGATTAGAAGCTTCTTGATATTTTAACTTATTAGGAGGTTAAGGAAAAATTTGAATCGTCGTGTGGTCATGATAAATTTTTAAAAAAATTTATTTCATTCTGTTTAAAATTTTAAATAATTTAAACACCCACCACACTGACAAAAATAATCCATAAAGAAAAGAGTAAGAATGCGTCTTTATAATTATGAGTGAATATTTTTTTTGGGGGGGAGGGGTTAATCGAGACCTTTTTTCAGTGCCAAATATTTGATAATCCTTTATTGTGGAATACGCAAAGCATTGATCCATGGAAACAGTGGGATATCCAGAATAAAAGTTGGAGATTGATATTGAAGTTTAATTTTAGGGGGAGGTGGGGTTTTTTTTTTCTGAGGTGAAAGAGAATACTTTCAAGGTGTTTCATGGTTGTGTTATAGGGTAAGGTGGGGTAAAATGATTATAGCGGGCTAAAATAGATATAGGGATTTTAGCAGTTTTCAAATTTGTGAAACTCAACGTTAGTTGGCATGCTATTTTACCATAAGCCTCAGTTAAAATCAGCATCCCAATTAACATTGAATTTTACAAACTGTTAAAATCCTTATAAAATGTATACTCCACCCTTGTCTTAAACATGATTAAAATCTTAGAGAACAGTTTTTAAACCCGATGCCGGCCCTATATCTTATTTACAGCACATGCGGCTGGATCTGCTGTACTCCCCAGAGAGTATACATCGGTAACGGGGTACCAGCAGCGTAAAGCTGCTCCTGCCCCGTCTGTACTCCCCATTTAAAAGATTGATTAAATATAAAAAAGAAAATAAAATTAAAAGTGGTAGCTAAATTTTAATTATAGTGTTAATCTTTTCTTTTGTGTGGCCACCACTGTTTTATTTATAATAGTTTAATTATATATCAGTCCACTACCAAATTCTAGCATCGAGTGTTTAGGGTGCGTTAGATAACTCTGACATCATCGACCCTGCCGGATGGTAGTAGGCTGTCGGTGCAACCCTGGGACGTCTGTATTATGATTAGACAGAGTGTTTCGAGAGGGGGGGGGATATCAATTTTAGCCCTACAGTTTTTTTTTCTGCAAAGTTATTGCATTTAAGTTAACTTGCATCTTGAGGCGCCATGTTTACCCATAAGCTCAAATGATGACAAAACTTAAGCATATTGCTGAGGGAGATGTGGATAAACATGGCGGCTGGAGGATTCTTATCGAAGCTGTGCCCATCTTTATTATATTTAATAGACAATAAATGTAAGAAGACACCGTTCTTATTAAGTGACGACTTTTCTAAAAGTTTGATTCATATGTAAAACCAAATTCCTTTGTGAAACCTATGTAGAGAAATAATCTTTCTATAGTAAAAAAAAAATTTAAAAAATGGTTTAATCTTTGTTTTTTGTTTTAGATTTTTATTCATGTTATTCAAAAATACTTCTAATTTAATGCAGGTGAAATTTTTAGTCGAATATTGTAAAGTATCGTTTCGGAATTTTTCCTCTGAAAAAAATTAGTAACAAGTAAAACATTTTACATACACATAAAAAATAGGTTAATATTTCCTTTTACGGAAATCAATAGTGTAAAAATAACTAATAATTCTACTTTATAAGTAGTTTAAATTTCAGGCATCTTCAAACTTTTTAAAATTAATCAATCATATGGCTGGTATGCCGATTCGAACCTGGTTCTGAAGCTTAGAGACCAAGCACACAAACCGTTAGGCCACGCCGGCAGCAGTCAGAAAGTTTTAGTAATAAATCTGACCAACTATCTGAGTTAGTATATCGTGTTATTGCGGGTTACAGTAATTTTCATAACGTGGCGATTTTCCTTCTAATCTTTGGCGATAAGAGTTTGGCGAAAATTTTCTAAATGAAATTTCCTACATTGTGCACGGGGTTAATGGCTGTAAGGATCAAAATCTATGAAAAACGAGATTTCAATGTAAATTCGACGAACTTCAAACCATAACATTCTAATTTTCAAATTGCAAATCCTTCTAGTGGGTCTGTTTATCTGATTAAACTGTTTATCTGATTAAATGAATATTTGTAAAGGCTTTCATGGTCATTTTCTTTAAATGTAAGTACTATAAGAACTATATACACTTTAACAATAAGAACACCACCTTTTTTGAAAGAAATAGGAAAAAATTTAGAGGGATTCGAACAAACAACTCCTTTGGAATCGTTAGCTTGCGTTATGGATTGGTTGATTGGTTTGAGCTTGAGCCACACAAATGTTGGAATAAGTGCCCCGTCTACTTTTGGTAAACCTGCCCCAACTCACTTTTTGAACTTTGGGAGCCCCTCAACGAGTGGGGGTGTAATATTATTGAAAAACAAAAGCATAGTTTTGTAGAGGAAGAAATCCTCTATCAGAATATGCAATATCAGATTAGTCAGTTAAAATTAAAAGGGATTAATCACATTTTTAATAAAAATCCAAAAGTTTACGCAAAGAGCAAAATATTGAAAAAACCGCTTTTCTGACGAAACTACAAGAGCTAAAATTCTGAAAGTACATCAGAATATGTGTGAAGACTTTCTTTTTCATCCAGTTCACTCGTTGGGTTGATCTAATTGCTCATTTAAAAATAAAGGGCGTTGGAAAATTTGCCCCAGTGGAAAACTAGCCCCGGTCTCCCCTATAGGTTGACGGTAGCCATGTTTGACCAGGGAAAAAACTGAAACTTTGAATCTTAATAATTCTAAAACTAATACGAATTTTTTAAAAAACGAAACGACAATCTTTTTGTAAAAAATAATTGTATATGTGTGTAAAATATTGTACTTTTACAATGATTAGTTTTTCTTTTATAGCGAAAAAAGTGTTTCGATTATTTCATTGGCTGCCGCGACACGAGTTAGATCATGAAATAAATTTTTTTGATTTGGCTTCGGGCCAAAAGTTTAAAAATAGAGAAAAATAAGCGTTTTTGGCCATAAAAACGGTCAAAAGAGGGTCAAGGGGTCGTTCTAGAACTTCGAAACATCGCCTAAATTTCAAATGGGGTGTTTTTACGTATGTATACCAAGTTTGGTGCAGATCGGAAGGAAACTGTAGATTTGTATAAAGGACAAACCCAGCCACCCACAGACAAGATTTGACTTTTATTATATTAGACTGTTAGTATTGTTGGAAGGCAGTTCAAAATAGTTTAAAGTTAAAATAAGTTTCTTAAAGTATCCTAATTTATTTTTAAATATTTTAACATTCTATGAGCTTCTATTTTGTATATGCTTCATTTAATGGAGTTTATCAAATAATAAGAGAGATAGAATAGGGATTTATTAGTTATCTACATTAGATTATTTTTACCCCAAGAAAATATTTTGGTTGTTTTAACTTATGACTCCGATAGAGATGAAGTAAACTATTTCCTTAAGTAGGTAAGTTTATACTGTAAGTTTTTTTAAGTAGTAAGTAGTAAGTTTTCACTGCTATTTTTAAAAATTAAAATTTACAGATTTAACTACTTTTTCAAATTTACCTTAAATCCCAATAATACTTAGATTCCTTTTTTTTAAATCTGAGCCATGATTTATTTGTTTAAGAATTGAGAATATTTTGGGCTAATAATTACAAAAAAACCAAACAATTCTATTGTTTCCCCTTGTTCAAAATAGAATCTTTCATGAACTCAATCACATCTCCAATTGTGATTCTGAGTTGAGTCCCCTTTCAAAACATTTTCTTCCAATATATCAGCAAAAAAAGAGGTTTGTAAGCCACTTACACCCAACAGAATTTTTGAAACTATGAATAAAATATGACCTCCGAAACCTTGTTCTTTGTGAGCCGTATTTTGCATATGTTTTCCCTCAAAAATCAAATCTGCAATTTTCTTAACGTGTTCCTCACTATCGGGAATCTCAAGTGTTCCATTTTTTTCATTTTTTTTATCGGGCATGTCTTATGGGGTACAGATATGTCTATAGGGGTGTCTTTACCTATCGGGGGGGGGGGGTGTTCGAAATATACATGTTACGGGCAAAGTGATTAATAATGGCCGATTTATCACATTGCCCGTAACATATATACAATCATTCATTGGAACAGATATTGAACAAAACGTTTTATTCATCGTTTATGAATTACTGTCCCCCCTAAAATAGAGTGGAAAAAATCCGTTCCCATATCACACAATATACGCAACAATATTGTAAGACAAGTTGAAAGTTTTCCTCCTGGTGGTATGGCTTATACATATGTATTAGGGTGGCCCTTATTTTTCAAAGTCGGAATTTTTTTCCAGCCCCCCCTTAATTTTTTTCCTTTTACTATGAAATGAAAATGTGCAAAAGGATTTTCCGATATTTTAATATTAACACGTGCCTCATCGCGGTTGAAGTTTGGCCATAGCGCGCCATGTTAATAGTATGGCTTATTACGGGAATAACGTCTCCGCTCGCTTCCCCAAGAGCAGAATGATGGACAGATAAAATTTGAGGAAGGAGCATGTGTCATGAAGGAATGTAGATAAAAATATGAGGAACTTGAGAAAAGTTAACAATTTTAGCATTATTTAGATCCAGGAAATGAATATGAGAAATAAAAAGATTTTGTTGTCTGAGGGAGCAGAGCTAGATTGTTTAGTTGGTGTGTCATTCACCTCAGAAGAGAAAACTGTCCCATTCCTTTTTCTCTCCTCGACTTTTGAAGTCCTCGGCACGATGGGGGTGGGCGAAAGACAAAACAGATGACCCCACCCCCATCTTCCCGAATCCTCCAGGGGGTGAGTGATTTAATAGTATGGAGTTCAGGGAGGGTCAGAAAGTGTCTGGGAAAAATAAAAGCTGCCACACCGCAGTATTTTAAAACTAGTCTTCTTTAGCCTTGGTTTCTGTTAGTTGTGCAGTTATGTCCACTAATTTAAGAAGTAGTGATAAAAATATACACTTGATTGGAAAAGTATGCCATCAGATAACAGGAATGCTTGGCTGTGCGAGAGTGTCTCATTTTTTTGGGAAAAAGCAAAGAATCTCTACAAGACATTTTAACAAATGCACAGATAAAGTTATGACGATGTATTCCATGGCGAAGTTTACAACTAAATGCTTGTGATCCGTCAGACTCCCAGAAAGAATTAGAACAGGCGTTTGTGGATAACCTGATGTTGCATCCGCGAATGCGTTGGAAATATTAAAAATTGAAGTAGATAGACAATTTTTACAGAATCAACGAAAGCCGGGTCGAGTGGGATGTTTAGGTGGAATTGATGTAAAGCTGGCAAAGCGCGAAGAAAAAGCTTTACAAAGATTAAGTAACCAAGAGAAGAGACAGGCCAAGGCTCTCAATTGTTCCGAGACGATTCATGACCGAGAATCATTTGAGGAATCATCATTATCTAGTATTGAAGATGAAAAAATTTCTGATGATCAAACACCAAACAGTAGCTTCAAGAAAGCAATACCCGAACACCGATTGCAAAAAGTCTACTCTTAAGCGTAAATTTGAATGCTAATTGTTCCAAAAAAGTGAATTAAATCTTTCATATTTTTAAGATGTTAGTTAGATTTTTATTAATTTGTTAGAATATATTTTACTACAAATGCATTTAAAGTATTAATTTTCAAACTAGAACTTTTTTATAATTGTATGGTAAGTGTAAATAATTATTGTTTTATGTTAAACAATTTTGACCTATATGTTTTTGAAATTTATTTTCAATAAATACACTTTTTGTTAATTTTTTTTATTTTTAACTTTTTTAATATACTAATAATATTCTTAAGTCACATTTCCATCTTCTTTACTCATAAAAATTCGAAATTAATGAAACTATCTGTCATTCTCCTCCTGAGGAAGTTAGCGGAGACGTTATTCCCGTAGTAAGCCATACTATAACTATTGCGCGCTATGGCCAAACTCCAACCGCGATGAGGCACGTGTTAATATTAAAATTTCGGAAAATCCTTTTGCACACTTTCATTTTATAGTAAAAGGAAAAAAATTAAGGGGGGGCTGAAAAAAAATATCGAAAAAAATTTTTCCCCATTATAATAAGGGCCACCCTAATATGTATATGTACTATGTAACATAAATTGGAAAATTGTTCTTTTAGAACAATCGAGCACCTTCTGATTCGTGGAAATTAGCATTGCACAAATCTGCTTTCTAAGTTTTAGAAACATCAATGTGTCATATTATCTAGAGCATTAAAAGCGTAGACTTTGGAATAAAATAGAGGAAAAATGCGAGCGCATCCTCCCCATAGCGGTGCATAGCGGCAAGCCGTTTAGTTTTGAAAAATCACCTCAACTTGAAAAGCACGTGTATTAATCTTTTTGTTTTCAATCGCGTGCGTCGCTTATTCACAAAACGATCGCAAAAGAATTTTGCACCAAAACAGTGATTTTCAAGTATTAGTTCGTAGTGGTAACCATTTATAAATCGGGATTTCAATTATTATATCTTCAGCTCGATAGAAAGTTTGCTCAATCTTTAACGACCTAAAAGTTTTTAAGGGGTCGACTTCGATCATAAAAACTTTTCTAAAAGCCATAAAATTTGTTTACTTCTAATAACCTTGGTTTTGGTGCAAAATTCAATGCGATCGTATGGTGCATTAGTAACTCACGCGATTGAGAACAATAACATAGATCACGTGATCCGGGTATTTGCTGAAAGATTATCTAGCAGCGACCACGCCCGCTTACCCTGTCTTACTCTTTTTTAAGGTGTAGGATTAAAAAACAAGTTTTTTCAATTCATTCATTACAAGTTCGTGCAAAATGTATAAGCGATCTAAGACGAGTAACCTGAACCAATGATCATTCTCTCTTTTCTATTAACTTTTTTTAGCTTTCAAGATGTTTGCGAAACGCATTCTAGAAACTAGCAAGAATCATTGGTGTCCCCGGAAAGCATGTTGAGAACTTAAACCCCCTAGGATCATCCTGTGTTGAAAACTTGATCATCGTAGTTATAGAAGGAGGTAAGTATTTTTCAATAGTATAATCAATCCGTGTATTAGAACACTTACTTTGGAAAAAAGAAAGAAAATTAGTACTTACTGAGTTTTAGATCCCATTTAACGTCTTGATCACACCAAAATTATCTATACAAATAGAATAGCAAATAGTATAAGGTACTGTGTGTTTGAAATGTATACCATCTAGAGCCAATTTTCAAATCCATATTTCTCAAATCCATGAGAAATTATACACGTTCACAAGTTCCAACTTTCTTACTTATATAGAGAGTATATCTGCCGGGCAAATAGACAGTGCCAATATTTTAATTTAAAAGCTATGTAGAGGGACCAAGAAATATGCCGAGAAAATTCCGTGTTTTATCGAAGTATTAACATGTAAATTAGCTTATGCCAACTCACCTCATAGTTTATGCCAAGTAGCCCCGGGTGTGGGGCAAATCGACATAGTCAAGAGCTGTTTTTTAAACTAATTTTTAGGTTAATTAAATGCGTATTAAAATAATTATAAACCCGGAGTATGTTTTTAGCCCAAAGGTTAACCTATCCACAGCATAAAACAAATTTTCTCTAAGTATTACAGAAAAACGTTATACTACATCAAAAAACAAAATCTAGTAACACCGGTCTCCCCTACATAATTCTTTGCACATTTTCAACTTTCCCAACTAAAAAAAGGTCAAGGTAATTAATCAAACTTGCATACTGATAAGTACCCTTTCACACTGGATATTTTTAGACTGCCAAACAAGGCTATCTGAACTTTAAAATATGCTATCTTGAATCAATAATTTGAAGTATTTTTTGTGAGTTGACGAGGTTTTATTTAATATTTGAAAGAACAGAAAAGACCTTCCAATTGAATAAAAAGAATTCTAGAACATGGAATACGTATTTTGATTCTCGATCTCTTTCTTTCAAAGCAAACCAAAAAGTTTTAAAGAGAAAAATATTCTTTAAAGTATCTAAATTCGGTAAATTGAAATAATAAAGACTACTTTTGATCTCATTAGAAGGATTTTTTGTTTAGAGTATTTTTGAATCACGGTTCAATAGTGTGTTCGGGTATTTTGTTTTATTGGCTTATTTCTCAACTCCCTAAAATTTCAATTCGAGTAGTTCCCTCCAATAGAGAACCTATTTTGTTTCAAATTATATTGCCTCGAAACATGTGCAGTTGGATTTTTTAATGGCAAGTGAACTGAAAAAAATTGTAGTAATAAATCAATTGCAATTGAGCTTACTTGCAGTTGAATTATTAAATTGCAAATAATGTTTTTAAATTGCAATTAATTTACAACAATTGTTTTTTAAAATTGTTGAAAGGCGAATGGGGATATGTTGCGATTAAATATCCAACACTTGATGCTTATTATAAAACTTATGTAAAACATTAGTTGTTAAAGCTAAGTTACATAAAACATTCACGGTATATTCTCTTGTGAAAGCGTCATGAACTCTGGAACTTTTTACTTAGTCTCTAATGACATAATTCATTAGAATTTGTATCGAAGCAAATTTGAGGATGATGAAATTGTAGATAATGCTGTTATGCTTACCTTTTTCCGTGATAAAGTTGTATCGTTTATTATGCGAGGCGAATTTTACTCTTAAGGGAGTAATTGATCATAGTGTCTAGCTTTAAGTGTTTTTATTTCAGTTGCAAAAGTTTAAATGAATTAAAGTATTTTTTACAAGAAAAGTTTCTTTTTTTGGGAAAATGTTTTCCAAACTGATACTAAAGGATGTTGATTGTTTCACGCCATTTAGGCTTGGGCTGGTAAATGATTAAACTACTCTCCCTAGCTAAATAATGAAATGAAAGCATTCATATTTTTTATTTTATTCAAATTGTTTGCATTGTTTATTATACGAATTAATTCTGAACAATGTTTTATTTTTTACCTTTTTCAGTGCATCAACTCTATAAAATCTAAAACAATTAATCAGCTTTTGTTCAAATACATAAACAAGCTTTAATCTACAAACTACTATGTTTCTATTTTATTGAAGAGAGTCTTTTAAAACTTTCGGTTCGTTAACATTAGAAATCCTTCTTTTATTTTGTTACAACTAAAATTCACAAATAACGAGTGAAAATTGGGATAAATGGGTCCACACAGCAATACAAGAAGCTTAAAATTAAATATAGTACAGTTTAAATAAAGGGTTATGTTTCGAACCTTCTACATCCGTATTTTGTAGTACAATATCAAACTTGCTCCTTTTCAAAAATCTGAAATGCCCACAAATTTATCACTCGTAGTGAATATATTTAGGATTAGCCCCAAAACGTTCACAAAAAAAACAACAGATTCTATATTTTCTGTAACTTAAAATTTCCATACTTGTGGATGAGTTTGTTCCCCCAGCCTACAGTCAAAGTCCAACTACTACTTGCCGGACTCCTGCCCCTTACTACAACTGTCCCCATTGGAAGCAAAAGGTAAGCAAATAAGATCCACCTTCCCAAAGGTCCAAGGAAGTAGCCATGGCGTATTCTCGCGGCATCGAGATCCAATTCTTTGAAAATCTCCCTCTTAAAGAACTTGATAATAAACCGGAGTAAGAGGAGATACTGCTTCCCCCTCCCGGTCCCTGGAGGAATCGTGACTGGCTGCTACAAAAGAAGTCGTTACCCAGTGGATGTCAGAACAAGAAAGTGTTAGCTATCCGTAAAAATGATTCCCCGGACAATGAGTCGGCAAAGGGTGTTTTGTTCTTTTAAACACAAGCGTTAAACTTCGATAAAAGAGTCGATCTGAAACCGGGGATGATTGCGAAGACCTATAGGCTTAGCTGAGTGCTGTAAGGAGTTGCTCTTCAACTGGTTTTATTTCAAGGAAGAAAGGGGTTTTTCTCGTTTCTTTTTTACATATCAAAATCATATTAGTCTAGTTGGAACTTTTCTTACGGGCGCACCTTTTAAGTGTAGAAGTTAGGGTCTTTCGCATTCTTTTATTGTGGTTAAGGTTCTAATTTTGTAAAGTAGTGTATTTTGTAATACATGATTGTAGAAATGAAACTGCAACGACTCTTAATATTCCTAAATTAAAATTTCATTTTGTTACTTTTTCATATTGTAATCTAGTTTCTAAAACAAACCAACGAACTGCCTGTAGTTCATAATTTTAAATTCATTTGCAAAAAAAAAAAAATTCGTTCTGACAAAAAAAGACTGCTGAAAATTAAGAGTTTTTATGTTGATAATTTTTCCTTAAAGCAATTTAGATCTCTGAATTTTTACAATTTCTATTTTAAGAACTTATTGAACTCGCAGAAAAGTTCAACACTCCATTTTAACACCAATAACAGATTAACTACTCCTTTTGAATTCTTTGATGCAAATTGTTTACCATATTTTGTTTTAGCATTGTTTGTTCAAGTTATATGTTAGCTAAAATAAAACCAGATTTTTATATTGCTTACTTTATTTACTTAAGTTGCTCAAATAACGTTTAATTTCTGTTGTTTCTTTAAATTGGCCCCTTTTGTCATTGGTTTGAAATGTTTGCAAATTATTACCCTGTGAGCACTTTAGAACCTTTCTAAATGAGTAGAGGACATGAAAATTAGTTTTAATAAAGTCATTTGAAATAAAATATTTGAGAAAAGGTAAAACAAAGAAAACTTAAGTGGCATATTAATTTTCAGGAAAAATACCATCTGATAATGCCCATCTGTTGGTAAGTTTATTGAAAAATTAACACTCTTAGTATTTCCTATGGTATCTAAGTTTCATGTAGATTTTCCTCGTGATTCAGAATTCTAAGAGAGTGGAGTTGTATGTTAGGTATCCTGAACGAAACTTGTTAATTTTTTTTTCATAAATCCAATTCACATCAATGATTTTGTATCTCACAAAATATGACTGACGTTTCAATTATCATTCAGCACCTTAATTATCTTATTTAAAGATTCCCTTTACTTCACTAAAAATGTACTTTAGCAAATACTTTAGGAAAAACTTACTACCACATATCAAGTGTCTCCTTTACAATGTAACTTTTTGAAAAGTTTACCATCAAAATTCTATTTTTCTACTGTTCTATTGAAAGCAACGCATGATTAAAACATAAAAACTCGTTTATGTAACGTATATTCTTTTTATTTTATTTCTTACTTGTGCTTTAAATTTTTAATGAAGAGAATAATGCCATTTCAAGGATTCTCAAGAATGAAACACAAAAAATATTCAAGTACTTCCTTTTAAAACATCACAATCCTTTCTTGATAAACGACTGTCTAGAACAATTCAACATTACGTTTATTCGGGGTTTTTTTTTTTTTCGAAATATGACAATCTTAAAAGATAAAGACAATTATATGAGTGCCCTAGTTAATAAATAATAAAAACTTCTCGACTAAATATGTTCAAATTCATTTTAAAGGTTTCTAACTTCAGATGTCATAAATTATCTTCAAATGATTCTTTTAAATGACATAAATATTTCAATAACTAAATTTTTAAGTCAGTAAATTTTTAAACTTTAATTCTGATATTACACCTTGTATTTCTTTAATTTTCTCTCTTAACAACAATTCATAGATGAAATTTATTGATTTAAGGGCGTGACATAAAAGTATTCTTCCTCATATTGAAAATACATAAATTTAAAGTTTAATTTTTGCTATTTAGCCTTTTTTAATTAGCCTTTAATATTTTTGTCTAATAAAATATTGACTAGTTTGTTAAACCAGAATATTTTTGTAACACGGTGCTTTGTTTGTTATGTGTATTTTAAAATTAAGAGAATCTAGTTAAGAAAGTCTAACATTAATTAACTACTTTAACACTCTGTATTATTTCTTCGGTAGTCCTGCAATTATTAATGGGTAGTTTACTACAACAATTAATAATGCCCCCATATTTTCTCTTTAACTTGAGATGCTCCCGACTGTTTCACTTGCTTATAGGTAAGAGTTGCCTGCAATGATACAAAAGAGAGGAAACAATAAGTAGAAAAGGGCCTTCCCTATGGGATCCTTTTCCTTCATGTCATACAATTGTACCTTTCGCATTGAAAGTCCAGATAAACTAGTCATCAATCAGGATGATATGTTATAAGTTTTCTCTTTGGTATGTTATGACGAATTCTTAACCCGTGGGAAATTTTCTTGGTTACTGTTGGCTATGAAGATGAGAAAAATAGCTTGGGTTCCTTTACTCGGGGAATTAATTAATTTTCTTTAATTTAGGTATATCTCAATAAACTGAAAAGGTAAAGTGTATGAATAATGAAGAGATATAGAAAAATATGCACGTGACAAGAAAATACCTACTGAAAAATAAACTATTTCTAATGTACTACTTATTATCAAATATATATTCAGAAAATTGGCGCATTCATTCAGCTTCTTCCGCCTGAAATTAGAAACGCCTAAAATCAGTAATTAAAAAGTTTATCTTTGGAAACCATCAACCAAACCTTTTCTAGAATAGACAGATAATCAACACATTGTTCTGGAAAAAGTTTGACACCTTTTTTTCTCTTGTGATTGGAAAATGATAATCCATTCTTCATAAAAAAAAGTTACCTGATTTCTAAAACTAATACAAATTTTGACCGAATTTCGATTTTTTTCTTTTTTTTTTGTGATTATTAATTTTAAACCCTGGTAAGTCAAAAAAATTTAAAAGGAAGAAAAGTATACATTTCACCGCAATAGCTCATCAAACCTTTAAGATAAAGTAATTTGCTGCAGTATTATCATTAGTATGCAACCCCCATTTATAATATTTTGTCATGACCCAGTAAAACTGACAGGTGATCCACAGTTTGGGGAACACTTTACGAAACTTTATTATTGGTAGTAAGAACTAATTTCCCAGTGCCCCCCACCCGATTGAACCCTTTCATTTCCAGTGATGCCAATTGGAATCATGGTATTTGGGAGGGATTTCTTTCCCTGAAATACCAAGATTTCAAAGTGGATACTATTAGAATCTTCATCCAACTAAACAAAGTGGTTAATCAGTTGTAAAAAGGGTTGATAATTTTTTAAGGGTTTTTGACATTTTAGGGTACGTAAATCTGAGTACTTTTTTTATAAACTTATTTCCGAGTAAAATGTCTTTATATGTAAATTATAATAGGTTTTTTACACACGGTACACTAATCACTAAAGATTTTTGAGTAAAATTCATGACATCTTGGCTGTTATATAGTTACATCTGACCTAAATAGGGTTCCACATGACCTTAAAAATTAAAAAAAAAAAAAACAAGTGACGAAAGGAAATTTTCTCATCAGTATTAAAATATATAGACCTAATTATCTCCCAAAGAGTCAATAATAAGAGTCAAATTAACATTTAAGGATAAAATATATTACAGTTTAGCGACATAATTAAGTAAATCACGGTCAATAATGCCATCTCCTCAAACACTAAAGATTTAAAATAGTTCATTACATAGAATAGGGCTGAAAAAAGTAATTAAAATGTATGTATAGACGCATTTAAATTTCATACTTTTGCTTGAATCGTAATATAATTACAAAACAATTACTTTATAAAGACTAATTAAAGGAAACTAATTCAACTACTCGTACAACTAGTTTCCAAGTAATCTGATAGTAGATACATTATTAAATGAAATTGTCATTTTCTCTCTCACTCTCAGACATTGGCATATTCGTTATACGTATTTGAAAATATGCTTTGTTTTCTGTTTCAGTTCATATTATGAATACAAAAAGTATTTAAAATTATGAAGCATTAGTATTTTCGTTTCTTTTATAAGCATCTTTAAATTTTCTACAGTCAAAATGAAGTTATTTTGTCAGAGTTAATGAGATTTGGGAATGATGGAACTCCAATTCAAACAAAATGGATTGCTTTTGATTGAGCATTTAGAATTTAATAAGATGATTACAGATTATCAAGGAAAATATTGTAACAAAATTAGATTTTAAAGATTTATCAAATCAATTAAAGATTACTTCAGGGCAATGGTATGAAGTTAAGTGAGTTCATTAAGGAAATCGTTTTTAAGTACGCATTGAAGAAGTAAATTCTAATGGCCACAGAGCTTTATTTTTTAAAGCTGTTTGTAAAGTTTTATCATTGTTTAATTTTTACCGTTAAATAGATTCTAGATTGTTTCTCGACAAGGGTGTCTACTCTTATTGTAGTCTCAAAACTAATTTCTATACCGTTAACTTCAGATGCTAAGTTGCAAATTCCAGTAAAATTTCTCCTTGCCGAAGCGAATATTATTTAAAAACTCTTTAGGGTGATCAGAACGCTCTAAAACTCCTTGTTAGAATGTATATGTTACGCGCAAAGAGATTAATCGGGCATTATTAATAATGGCCGAAGTGGAGGCGGGCAAAGTGATAAATTTCATTGATAAATGCCATTGAATTTGTCACATTGCCCGTAACATATATAACTGAAAAAACTGTAGCAGCACGTTTTATTACTTTTTATTTACTTTATTCAAAATGATGATGTCCTTAAAATACTTTGCTTAAAAATAACATACAAGTAGGGTGAACCGACCAGTAGTTGACCACCTACCAGTAGTTGACCATTTGAGCATAATTTTGCAAAAAACAAGAACTGTTGTGTGTTTATTTCGAATCTGTTGCGTTGAAAACATAGCTAACATTTTATTAAAAGCTCATGTAAAGTCTTAAGTTCCAATATTATTCTTAAAAGACGCAATAAATAGCAGAAAACTGAGTTATCAACAAAGCTTCAAAAAAGCGCTCTCACTACTAGCTGTAATGGTATGGAGTATTTAGTTCAATCTCAAATCATCCAGCTAGTTTTAAGTCCAATAATTTATTGATTGATGTATTTAGGTCCTATGTATTCAGTTTAATTAAATAAAACTGTCATTATTTGTATATTAACCCTTTAATTTGATATTTGAGGGGTGGTCAACCACTGGCTGTCTTAAATAGAAAAAGTGCTAGTATTTGACCAAAGTGGTCAACTACTGGATTTTAATTGCTTTTAAGATTTCTTTTTAAACCAAGAGGGATCTTAAAGATGTTTACCAGCAGTACAATTTTTGCTTAGATTTACTGTAAAAAAAGTTACATTTCCAGTAATTAACCAGTATTGTTAATAGGGACTCTTTATTCAATATAACTCTTTCATTGGTTCTTTACATTTCCAACACCTGCGCTTTGCAAATATGTCACTCCTCTCGCTAAGCCCTGAAATACGTTCCTACGGGCAGTTGGTTGGTTTCTTGTTAGACATATACGCAATTTTAGTTTTTTAGATAGCCTTCTGTAGTAAACTCTGGAATCGAACGATCGTGCTGGTTTACAGTCTGGTTTTCAAAGGTCAAAAAAAAATTCAAAATAAAAATGTACAGTCGGAGTAAAAAAAAACGTTACAGTGACGATTGTAAACGATCGGCTGGGGTTAGAAGGATACTTTAAACTCCAATATTCATCATTTTACGTCTATTTGAAAAGTGAATAAAATTTAAGTCCCTAAGGGGGCGTATACATATTGAACTAAGCATCAACTTTTATTTTCCTATGAGCTACATCCCCGATCGTTTTTTATTATGACAGCGCACACCCCAAAAATCCCTAGAAAACAAGTTTTGTAGCCCTAGACCCATAAACAAAGCGAGGGGGAGGATTTGAAATTTCAATAAATTCGCAGAATCGCTCTTCTGATACGAAAATATTGGCGAGAATAATTAAGGGCATCCAATTTAAGGAAATATATTTGGCTGGTTATCCATGATTTGGCACAGGAAAATATTGGCGAGAACCATTCTAATATCTAATTTTAGGAAACATATTTGGCTGGTTATCCATGATTTGGCTCAGTTTTTTTTTCAAATAAAAATGCCTCAAAATAGTAGTATAGTGGTTAGAGTAACGTCTTTGTAATCGGAGGTTCGCGGGTTCTATCCTCAATGCTGATAATTCTTAATGTTACTACGATTGATATTTAAATTCATTTACGGATGATCCAATCTTTGTGGAGGAGTATTCTTACATAATTTTTTTTTAATCAAAGCACTTTTTTATAGCAGCTGTTAACGTTTCACCCGAAATCTTAAAATAATTATTCATAAAACTTACTTGGAACTCTAGCTCTTCCACTATGATCTTACAAAAAAAATAATCAGCTATGATAAATAGGTAATTTTTAGGATATTTTGAACCTCTCACTAGAAAAAATACTTTATTTAAAGAAATTTTTTAGTCAGAGAAATTTCTTAAGCATTTTGTTACCAAATTTATTCAAGCAAATACAAGTTATAAACATAATTCTTAGTAGTATTTCAGAAAATAATTCCATTTTAACTATTTTTATAAAGTTCTTTTAAATGACGTTATATTTTTGTGTGTGCAATGTGCATTAGGGTGTCTCATTTTTTCCGACTTTGGAAATTTTATCGGGCTAAAGGCCAAAAAGTTTCCTAATTGCACAAATAAACTTTCCTGAAATTTTGAGAATTTTGGTGCAATCCTAACTATTGCCTCAAAGCGGTTGAATTTACGAGCAAAGCCTGGTAGGGAGCGCAGCGCTAGTTTTACTACACAACGCATCCTATTACACAACTAATTACTTTTGCTTCCTTTTTTTACCAATTTTCGACTGTGTTAGGGTTAATATAATGTAAATAACACATACATGCCTTTAATATATCACAGGTTTTCATTGCACTAAAATGCACTTTTTGTTCATGCTCCATATGATCATCTTAAAACTCGTGAGCTAAAGTACTTGTCTGTCTTGGAAAACTTTGAGCGATATTTTTTGACTGTATGTAGAAGTTTTTGCTTCTGGGCTTCAGTCTTCAAGGTTTGGAGGTATTCCTGGGTTAAGGCCACTCTTCGTTCAGCAACATTATTGACGACCGCCAAGTTGTTGAAGAATAGTCGGCACCGCTGAAATTCGTTTAAGCTTTCCCATTCAGCAGTAGACTTTGAAAGGAAACTGATTGGTAATCCAAATCTTTGAAATAAGTTCATCAACTTTTTTTGATGTGAACTCCTCTAACCCCTTTTTGGCGAATGCTGGGGCGTCTTTTGTTTTGAGCATAATTTGTTTTGTAGGTTCAGGAGGACCCTCATCGTATTTTAGACTGATGAATCAAATCGTACTGATGAACCAAAGGGAGACATTGGTACAAATTCTTCTCCCAGGTACCAGAGGTGGCCACAGAATATGTTTACCGCCAGTTCAGATGTTTTATTGTTTACCTTTTCAAAGGCCAGTAGCTCTTGCAAAAAAATTAAATTATGAAAAGGAGCAGCGGTTGCTGAAGGCGCCGTAAACCACGCTTTCACGTAATACAGCAATACAACGAAGAGACAAAACTTGAAGCAAACCTTCTTCTTCCCTTGAAGTAAGATGAAATAGTGTTTTGAACATAGCTATTTTCAGGTTTTGATCTTTAAATGAATCATGTCTCATTCTCTCAGAAAAGCGACCAACTCCTACTTCCACCTCGTGTTATTATGGAATGTTTACGCTTTAGAAAAGAATAAAATATGAAACCTTTAGAAGAAATAATTTTATCTATCCTACAGTAGATGTCTAATTAAGTGTTTTCTTTCAGAGTTTGTTTTTATTACTATTTTAATGTCTTGTTTGGATCTAAAAATTTAATGGATATAATTGGAATGGGATCCCTGAAATTTCCTTGATTTTGGTGTATTCCCTTGAAGACTAAACCTTTTTATTTGTTAAGTTTGATGTTTAAAGGGAAATTTGGTCAAAAGTGACAGTTTTTCAATGTCATTGCATTCCGGTTAGTGTTTTTAGTGTTAGTGGTTGCTTGGCTCTCTTTACAGAGATTTCGCTCCTGTTGAGGCAATAGTTAGAGTGGACAGAAATTGTTCTAATGAAGACATAACCTTTTTATTTGTTAAGTTTAATGTTTTAACGGAAAATTCGGTCAACAGTGACAGTTTTTCAAGGTCATTGCGACGCGTTAGTGTTTTAGTGGTAGAGGTTGCTTTCTTGTCTATATAGAGATTTCGCTGTCGTTGAGGCAATAGTTAGAGTGGACAGAAATTGTTTTAATTTTGCAGCTGACCTTTAACACCAAAAGGAAACTTTTTAGCTTTTAGCCCGATCACTTTTCAAACTTTTACCAAAAAATGCACTTTTTGAGACACCCTAATGTGCATAGCTTTTTACTTTTCATCAGCAACTTGTGGATTAATAAGTGCAGCGTGATAAAATGTCATGATCATAAATTAAAAAATTACAAATTATATTATTGAAATAAAAATAGAAGCTTTTCTTTTAAGTCAATAAAATAAAAAAAAAGTTTAAAAAATTAAGATATTTTGGTTATAAAGAAGATTCATGAAATTTACTCTTATTGTTACACTTGGTAATTATAATCAGTGGCGGATCTACAGGGGGCTTTCGAGCTGAAGCCTACCCCCTCCTCTTTGAGCATTTTTAATAACACCCGATTTATGACTTTGCCCGTAACAGCTATACCTTTTACCAAACCCACAGCATAATTCACTCGAAGATGGGTTCTGAGACCAACCGCATTCTTCTCCATGTGTTTTTGCTGAAGGTTAGCTGGCGGGGAACAGGTACTGAATGATACCTGATTAAAACAGCTAAATAAAAAAACATAAAAATAAAAGTGGTGGTCATTTTAAACTTAAAAAAACCTGAGAAGTGTAAATACTTTCCAAAGATGATTATTTTTACCACCAGTATTAATTTATAAATTTCTTATAAATAATAACAGATCTGACTGGAACCGTTATCGCATCCAGGTTAGCTTGATTTAGCGGCGTGTCATAGCCAATGAGGCCATTGGCTGACTATGCTGCTAAGGGGCAGAAACGGCTTACGCTGCTGGTACCCCGTAACCAACTAATATGAATTGTGGAACAGTTTTTGTCATGACCCGGGTTAAATTGGGTTAGAGGCAAGAGCAGCTTACGCTGCTGGAACCCCGTAACCGACTAATCGGGCTGGAATGACTTAAAAGCAACCTTTGCATGCTCATGGGTCCAATAACTTATGAAATTAGAGTCGATTTCCTTCCTATCTGTCAAAGAAAGACACTTGTGCATGATCTTTTTGTTACAAATTAGTCAATACTACACTGACACATCTTCCGCGATGAAGATATTATTCCAAGAATTTGCATACGTAAAAGTAATTTTTAAGGGTTACTTTTAATTCCTAAAGTGTGAGCGAAAAGTCCCTTAGATATTTCCGAAATTCATAAAATCTAGAAAAATAATCTAAGTAAAAACGGTTTTCATTTTCGGCATCGGTTGGTCAGCAATAAAATTTTTAGTTCAAAATGATGTTCACAAGAATACGTGTTTGATTCAACGGGCTTTCAAGGTCAATGTGCTTTTCGGACTGTCTGTATTAACAAAGTGGATATTTATTTTCTTTCTAAGGCTACACTCCTGTTTGAATAAAAGTGTATCCACTCTTTGAATAATAGAAATTTACTATACCATTATATATATGTGAATAACGGAAAAAAATCTTAATTTAAAAATAAAAATTAAATTGCATCCAGCATTTAAATATTTTTTATTAAAAGTAATACATTTTCTACAAATAAGAACGTAATTGAAATAATAATTAACTTCAGGTGTAACTTCTAACTCTTTAAAATTATAAAATCAGCAAAATAAGTGGCAGGTAACGTTTAAATGCGACTTAAAGTATTCAATACCAGCGCTCTAACCGTTAAGCCACAGGGATCCACATTGAGAAACGCAAATATTAACAAATTACAAAAGGTTTGGCTTAGTTCTGTGGGTTACTGTAATTTTAACAAGTGGCAAACCTTTGGCGATCGGGATTGGCGAAATATTTTCAAACCTTTTTTCCTATACCATGCGCACGGGGTTAATATCTAGATTCCTTATAAGGTCCTTGTAACTTTTTTTTTACTCCGACTGTACATTTCAATGCACAGTAAAAAATATAAGTTTCGAACTTTTAACACCATTTAATTAAAAAGTTAAAATTTGTTATATTAAAATTGTCATAAAAAAACTATTAACTTATAAATTTGCTGAAATTTGCCAATTCTGAATTTTTGTGAGTGAATTTTAATCAGATTGAATGAAAGTTTGTGTAAGGGTTTCTGAAAAGTTTTCTTTAAACGTCTCCGTTGCGTATTTTTTTTCAGCCAACTTTAGGAAGAACACCCTGTTTTAAAGAAATATGGAAATTTTCAGTGGGACTCGAACAAATAGCTCTTTTGGAAATGATATGTTGCGTTGTGGATCGGTTGGTTGATTTGTGTTGGAGCTGTATACTTTGATTTTTATTCTGGAAATGGTGAATATGGCAATGGTCAATTACTGGAATAATGGTGGTCAAATAGTGGATGTAGGTGGTCAACTACTGGCCAAATCTCAATTAATTGCTTTTAAAATAAATAAATAAAATTCTATAAAAGTGAATGGAAAAATGATTATCAGTTATTATTCCTCATACTTTCATTGATATTATACGACTGTCATTTTTTTTAGAAAAATTTTTTTCTTAGAGAGAAAAATAAAACTTGGAGGAATTTCCACTAACTGGTCAATTACTGGTCGGTTCACCCTATGTAAAAAAAATACTTGACATGGCAACATTTTCAAACAATTAAATATTTCAATGAAATTTTAGGAGAAGAAGTTACTCATGGAAAATTTGGAAAAGTTTATAAGAAACTTGAATAAAAAATTAGTAAATCACTTTTCATAAAATAAGAGAGTATCAACTTAAGTTATTGTTTTATTATTAATAGTAATAATTGTAAAGTCGTGTACCAATATTTTCTACGTTCATACTAAAGGTTTAGTATACTTTATCATCTTCGAAAGACCATTCTAAGTATAATTAAAAAAATAAAAATTAAATACATAACTTGATAACACAGACAACAACACATTGCAACATGCAATCAAAATTAGCAATCTTTATGAACAACTGTTCTTTTCAATTACTCGAGCGTTCTAAATCAAACCGAAGAATCTACTAAAATGAGGAAGTCGGAACGTCTCTTAAATCAAAGAATTATATATATAGTATCTGCCAAAGTTACTCCAATAAAATTTCCCTAGAGTTTTGTGAGAGTTCGCTTTACTGGTGTTTGGTATTGAAGTACTTTTTATGTCCAAGATCCCCTATCATAAAACTGAGGAGATGCTTCCGTGTAGTACTCTGCAGATATAGAATGGTTATTGCACTCTGTAATATTTTATTCCGCAATTGATTTCATTTCCTTTTAACACCCTTTGGTGAGTTATTTATTAGTTTAGTTGTAGAAACAAAAACACATGTTTACGACCTAAACATTAAAAAAACCTGTTTGAATTAAGCTACTTTTAAGTAGTAAAACAAGACCAAATAAGGAATGGGATAGATAAAAAATAAATATTTCATCAGAGTTAAAAAATATCAAAATTTAATTGCAAAAAATTGGTTTTTTATTTAGTTCCAAAACTTTAATCGGCATCAGATTCTTTTCTTATCAGTAAATATGACAGTGTTGTGTTTTTCTTATCTATATTAGTTCAATAAAAATACTAGAGTGTGAGTATTTGTGTTTATTACTTGCTCATATGGGATTTTAATGGTATGCAATTACTTAGAATTTTGGTAAATAAATTGCTTATTCGATTTTGACTTTTTCAGTTTCGGATTTTAACTTATTTTTTTATAAATGAGATATTTTTCCTCTTCAGTTATATAAATTAACTCTTTAAAATGAATTCTAAGCTCCTCGTAGCTAAGAAAAAATATTTATAGTTTTTCAACTAAGAAAATTTCAATCCTTCCAAATTTGGATTAATTATTAATAATTTTACAATATTAAAAAAGAGTAAAGCGAATTTACATTGAGATGCCAAGTTTAATTCCCCACTAACCAATTATAGGAACTAATGAAACAAAATAAATCGAATTTCTACATATTTTCCCAATATTAAATAAAAAAAATGGTGGATTTCCTGAGAGTCGTTCTAAGAATTCTCTATGTTCGTTTTTGGTATTCTGCTGTTCTCTTTTTGGTCCTAAAGTAGGTGATACATGACGAAAACGTTTTTTATGATCCAACACGTTCCTTGAGAAATTTTTATTCAGAAACTCTCCGATCTTCTTTCCAACGTAATTTTTTTGCCGTACCGGAGGAAACTTCAATAAACTTTCTGTCTTAAAAACAACTTCCTTGTCTAAAGTTTAGAATAAAGAATGAAAAAAGCGACCTAGTATATAAACGCTCAAATAAAGATGGTAAAAGTGCGATAAATTTATTTTTGATTCAATACGATGAAAATCACAATATTTTATTATTAAGTGTTTCAATAAATCTTCCGTTTAATACATAATCAAACAATACAAAAAAAAGATTGAAACTTTCTGTGGAATGTCTTGCTGCATCGTCAGGAATGTGTTGGGTAGGAGGCTTTGAATTGACCATTTAAGTATATAGTACTTCTTATATTTGGTTATCATAAAATCATCTATTTCTCTTAAAGGATGAGCAGTCACCATTATTGTCATGCAATTTTAACAGTACCCAAACCATGTCATTTGAAAATGTCTTTATTTTAGTGTTCTTGGACATCGTATTCTTATCTGTACTTAATTTTTAAGAAATTTTAAACTAACTCAATTGTAGTAAATTTTTCTGGAGATATTTCAACCGAATAATACTTTGAATTATCCTTTAATATTCATTTCTTAAACCAATTAATATATAAGTGCATTATATATGTTTAAACTTTTAAGTATCTATTAAAATGCATTTAAAAAACATAATTCCTGGTTTTAATGTGTATCATCTAATCAAACAATACTACCGCATTTTCTCAAGAGAATTTAAGCATTGCCAATAATTTCCCGATGAAGTTTTCTTACATTCACTCCTCTGATATTTCATTCTGAAGAGACGTTTTCTCGTCACAAATAAGCCGATGGATTTCCAAAAATATTTTGGCACATATTTATACTACCCCATTCATCAAAAGAACTCGTCCATTATTTCCTAACCAAGCGCATAGATTTTTCACATAAATTCCGATGAGTAATGCGTTTTGAAGAAGGGTTGATATCTGATCTACGGATATATATAAATTGAAATTGAAACCGGAAAGGTTCATGAAACACTATAAATTTAAAATAACGTAGGTTATAGAATCTGTAGAGAAATTTCTTGAGTCTACATAATGAATTCTAATGGTAATTTTTATGAGATTTCAGACACAATAGGAAACACAGCTTTCGGAACACAGGAAATCGAATTGAAACTCATTTATGGATGGGTTGAAAAATGTAAACAAAAACAAAGTCCGAGAGACTTCCGGTATAGAACCTCAACATAGTAGATGTATTTGGCAACTTGGCGAGGTTAAAAATATTATTTTTCTCTCTAACCCTTTGCTAATAAAATAATAATAATAAAAGAGTGAATGCAAAAAAAGGCTGATTACTGAATGAATAAAAAATAATACATCCAACAAAATTAATAAGAAAAGAGCAAAACGAATTTTCGTGGTTGAAGTTGACTTAGAAACAAAAACAAACAACAAACAAGAATGAAAAGGATGCCAAAGCAATGCCAAGGATAACGCTAATGTGGTAACCCGGAAATAATATATTAGCACTGCCAGATGCAGAACGAAACTAGTGAAACCCATCCATTAGACAATGCTTATCAGACATCTAGTATGATTTATTTCAAGTTTGACTCTCCGACTTCTAAAAAAAAATATTGTTAAAATATGAATTTTGGTAATTTGAAATTAATTTTATCATTTCAATGTTGTTTATTTTTGCATGTAACAATTTGAGAAAAATGCAACAAAAAATACCATTGACATGATAGTTTTCAATATTTTAAAGACAATCAACAAAAATTGCCTTATGCACACAAAATTTCTAAATTTCTTCGAAAAATATTTTAAAATTATAGTATTTAAATAGGTCTTAATTTTTTTTGAAATATATATGTTTGAATAGAAGTCATAAAAATTTTCCAAAAAAAGAATTCAAAAGAGAAATATTTAGTGGAATATTTCATCATTTATTTTACTTACTGACAACTATGAGTAGGACGATTCGGTATTAGTATGTACCAAAAATCTTAATACAAAAATGTCCTGTAATTTTATAGAGGAATGAAATCAATTTTAATCTTTTTATTTGGTATCTGGAGGACAGCACCAGTAAACATCAATTCATTATCCAACTTTAAGATTTGAAATTCAGCGAGATATTTTGGTATAATATAATACAATCATCACATTAAAGTTTCTATTCTTTGATTTTCCATCTTGTTGTTTTCCATTTCTTTATAACTTTGGTGGCTAAAATATTCCTTGATAATCCGAGGTTAAATATACGTCTAAAAATATTTATTAACAAACAGTCCTAAACAGAGAAAGACGAGTAAAAAACCCGCTCATTACTTCTGGAGATTAATAAACACGCTCCTTTTTAGAAAGTCATTATTCCGAGTCAGAATACATTTTCTCAAAATCCCTTCTTAACACACATCATTAAAATAAATTAGCTATCCCACGAGAAAAATCCCCGGAACCGTTCACTTACAATCTTGACCGAAAGCGTTTTTGAAAAATCCAAAAGAATTTTACTTCGCCGCTTATTTCGTTGTGCATGAAAAATTCCTCGATGACAAACAAAGTGCATTCTGACAGTCGCGGCAAAAAATAAACTTGACGTCAAGAAGCCATCAGGGTGAAGCGTGCATTGCTCAAGAAAGAGCCAGTTTGGTTTTTATCCCACTTTAGTTGAGAGAAAGTGGCAGACGAATGAAAATCTGTTTTTAGACCGAAATCTTCAAAAATCTCCTTAACGAATTAAATATTTTAAATACCAACAAAACAACGACGGATTTAGTATGAAGCGTGCATCCAAGTTGACTGTAAAGGTAGAATTTATGAAAATGTTAAATTTCATTTTAATATTACTTAATTTAAATTATTGTTAGGTTACGTGACAATCTTTAAAATATCCGGTAGTATGTATTCATTTGAAACCGCGTTTTTTATAATGTTATTTACTGATACTTTGATTTTAAATTATTATAACATAACCAACTTATTACTTAACTCAGTGTGGTCCAACCCGTGGCACGCGGGCCACAAGTGGCACTCGAAGAAATATTCGTGGCACTCGGCCTCAAAATTAAATTCGTATTCTAAATAGAATATAATCCACATTTCAATTTTTATTGCTGAAAAGTGTTAAAAACCCGATTTTAGAGTCTAATTTTCAAAAAATTTTCTTCAAGACACCCCCCACAGAGAGGAAAAGAATCGCCTGTTTTCTACGAACGGTTTTCTCCTTACTAATAGACTAATTTTCCTTTTAACCAAAAATAATCAATTTGGAAAAATATCCAAGAAATAATTTGTTAAATTTTAATTTCATGAATTTGAACATCAAGTAAATTAGTATTTCAGTTGTGGCACAAAATAAATCCCCTTGAGGAAATAAAAAATATATTAATGAGACCCAATCAATATTTTAGCATTGCATTTTAAATGTAGGAAAGATATTACTTAAGTAAAATGTGTCTTAGTAAGTATTTGTAGTTGAAGTAAATGTTCCAGTGTTGAAATATAAGCTTGATTTGCCTGTTTTAAAATAGTAAAATGTAAATTTTCCTGTCTCTGGCACTCGCCTCCTCATGAAAATTTTAATTGGCACTCGGGTACCTAAAGGTTGGACCACACTGACTTAACTGATTGGCCTGGAACTAATTGTTGTGCAAAGTTGTTTCAAGTATTTTTTTAGGGCATGTATTTTTAAGTTTTTTAAAAAATGCTAAACAGTGTTCTTAGTGTGGGAGGTTAATTTTATTAGAAGTATATCTATTAAATTTTGTGGGGTTAAATTGGGTGGTTAGTTTTTATGAGCTATTTTTAGTGATTCTTTTTTCTCGGCTCAAAATTTAATACTTCTTATGTTGTCTATTTTTACGCTGAAAATTACTTATTAATTATAAAATAATTACTTTTGCGGGGAATATACTTATACAGTGTTATTGCAGTACAAAATCAACAAAACTAAGTCGTCAAACTTAGTAGGATACCTTAATTCCATTTTATCAAGTGGTATAAGTCCATTATTTAACGAGAGAAACTATGTATTTACATTGATCTCTTACTGAAAAGATGTTTTCGTGTAATCGCCTGTCTCATTCTGTTGTCCCAACTTATGATTAATCCGGTTGTGGGATCGAGGCAAATCCCGTCTACTACTTTGCAGGAAGTCTTTTGATCATTTATCAAACTGTCCTTGACTCAACTTCAGTCGGTCGGATTACACAGTACTCCAGCCAGTATCAGCCATTGTGTCTACAACGGAATCAGCCATTGTGTTTGCCCATGAGATCAAATCATACGATTTCACTCCTGATTGTGGAAATTCATCGACCCACCCTTCTGTGTTTCGGGTATGAGTCTTCGTCGAATTGGGATGATTAAAGGCTTCAAAGGGGCTTATAGGACTAGACTAGGGGTCTCCACAAAGTTTTTGGTTCAAGGTTAACATTTGCTACTTCTCTAAGATCCGTGGACGACATAACTTTCATGTAGTACCAAGCTGTGAAAAAACTGAAGAGTTACTATTCTGAACTGGTTTTATACTTTTGAGAGAAGCTAACTATAAGAAATTAGAAAACATTATATGTTTCAGTTTTTTAAATTAAAGCAAATTCAGTTTTAAAATTATTTTAAATAATTTAATAGTCGGTTTGAAAAAGGAAGTCCAAAAACCAAGTTTTGAGAAAATTTGAGAAAAACGTGTATATTAACGGAATTTTCATTGCATAACCACCAAATATTTACTGGAAATTCGGGACCCTGTGTAAAATACACAACTATTATCGAAAAAAAATATAAGTATAATCACACAAAAATATTTTACAAACAAACAAGAACAAAGTTGATGGGCACCGCCTGATGGGCCACTAGTCTTAGGTAGCATTTGGTGTATTATTTTTATAAACTAGGCACACGCATTATGGTACATTTAAAGACAAACGAATGAAGTTTAAAGGTACAATATTTTTTTTCAAATTTTAATATGGCTCCTTTATAGGCATAAAAAAACTTCAAAACATAAGTGGTGCTAAGGTCTTATGAGATTTAAAACCCTATTTAAATATACATTTCCTTCCTCTTTCATTAGTTTTTAGTCTTTCTAAAATTCCTCAAAGATATGTAAACCAGATGAAGGAAAAGAAAATTACTCGTAAACAAACAAAAATTTTCGTATACCGTTTCAGATCTTGAATTTTAATGGATCCATAAAGTAGAATAAGCTTTGCAAGATAAATTTCTTGCTCTAAGACCCCAAATCTCATCAATATAGAGAGGCGGTTAACTTTAAGACGGTTGCATATTTTTGTTTCCCATTCTCTGCCACACGAATGGTTTTATTCTTTTAGCCTTAGAGGAGCCCCACACTAAAAGTTACCTCAAAACCCCATCCCCATGTGAGGGTAAAATTAGAATAATAAACAAAGCCTAATAGTCTTCTGTTCGCTAGCCTAAAGGCGATGGGAAAAGTGCGTCATTTTTATGGGGCTGACTTTATGGATGGAGCGTTTAGAAATTAGAGACCTGAAAAACGACTGAAACACTAACTTTTAAGTGTGCAATACTTTAATAGTTTTTTAGAAGGTAGTTCGCTTTTTTGTGTTTGAATATTTGGAATTAATTTTGTTATTGTATTTCCTTTCACTTTGAATAATTCAATAATATCATGAGTTGTTTTCAATAACTATTAATATTTACTGCAAGATAACTGGTTTATCAAAAAAGGGTAGTGAGGAATGAGTGCATGGTTATAAAAAATCGAAGGGGCATAAACCACATATTGTGAAATATTAGTGGTGTAAATAGTAGTTATTACTTTTATGCATATAAACCAATATTACCTTAAGTTTGTTTTCATTTTTTACGATTACGTAAATACCAAATTAACCTGTCTAATAAAAGAAAACTGTGCAATGTTTAATAAATTCAAGAAAAACAACGTGGTTTATTTCCACAAAAATGAAGTTAAAAATATCTGCTCCAATACAGTTTTAATTAAAACTGATATCAATTATATCAAAGCGGTCGCAATTGATCGTGGTTTCTGCCATACCATGATGTATCGTATTCTTATCAGAATTTAGAAAAAACCCTAAAGAAAAACTAAAGAAATTCCCAACAACCTTAATTGTTTTTCCATGTAACTGTAAAATTAAATTTAGAATTTCCAATATTCTCAAAAAGTTTGGATTTTCAACCATTTTTCCCTTTTAACAATATCAAGTTTACAAACCTTTAAGATTCTATTGTCTTAACAAGTGGAGTATTTACAGAATTTTTTGAAATTGTAGTATATCGTACATTGAAAAAACGCGCTCTTAAGTTCAGATAAAAAAAAAACATAAAAAAAAAGAATTTGATAAATCAGCCATTGCTAAGTTTTGGAAAAACAGCCATGTTTCTAACTTTTCATCTGCTACTATTATTAAAAATGTTACTCAATTTTTATGAAAGTTGTTATAGTAATCATTTCTCCAATTATTACCTAGTTAATGATTTGTCCAATGCACCTTTTTTCTCTCCGATTTGGATGTCTTGACCATTCTTACTTTTTTAATATATTTTTGTTTTTGCCTACGATTTTATTCCCCGTAACTTTGTTTCCCATTCATCATATACTATATTTACCGATTGCCATGCTTGTTTTCCATCTTTACACTGACGAAGACACTCAGAGAAACGACGATTTCAAATTTGAATACATAGATAGTTTCAATTTGATATTAAACTTTTTGTTTCAAATATGAACACACGATTCCTTCAATTTTGAAATACCAGAAATACTCAGTTTCAAACAGTTCAATAATCACCACTTAAATTATATATATTTTTCTTTTATTATGAACTTTGCAGTTCATTCAATGATTTTCTGAAGAACTCGGTTAGTGTTAGTGTTTTTAAAACGTGATAGCCCGTCTCACCTAGTTGCGGCATCACACTCAAATTGCAAGTAGATTCGTCATTTCCTTATTACGTTACTTGATGGACAGGTCAGATTCTGATCAAATTCTGTACCATCGATGGGATAAATTTTGACAAAGGCCGAAATTGTCAGACGGATACTGGCCAATGCTTTATATTCTTGAAACATGCACTTGCTCAAAAATGAAGACATGATGTATCGTTTTTCAGTACCTGCATATTTCCATATAAATGAGTTTATACATATGCTTCAAACTTGGGAAAATGTGATTCGGAGCCAGTTTGAGTTTGTAAAATACTCAGATTTCAATATTTTTTACTCAATATTGAAAACGCCGTTGTAAGAGAGGAGGATCCAAGCATCCTCGAAAAAAAAATTTTATGTTTTTAAATTTATATTTTTTGTGCACATAAACCACGTTGGTTTTTTTTAATTTATGTCAAATTAACGTGTTTTAAAATGCATTATAACTAATTAGTATTCGTCATTTTAATTTTTAACGTAGGAAAGTTATAAGGAAGACAAAACATTAAAAAGCCATTTTTTGTCAAAAACTTTACTTTGTAAAATTAAAATGTTACACGACACTTTTTGAGTCCATCTGTCCCTTAAAAATTTTAAGAATAAATAGGTAAAATGGAAATGTTTGGCCACAACTTTAAACATAAATAAAAACGTACGAATTCGGAGCTTTTAAGTATGTGATTCTAAATTCACTTTTAAAAAACCATAACAGTATTTCTCGACATACTCTTGAGCATTATTTGAGAAGAAGGGCAAAAGATACGAACGAGAACTTAACTCAACCTGGCATTTTATGGACAGGTGTTTTGTGATATCCTTGAAGCCTCTTTATATGACTTTGGAGTAGTTAATGGGGTGTGCCAAAATAAGAAGCATAACCTAATCGTTCTATGAGCCCCGACAAGCAAGACGAATTCTAAAAGGGTAAAAACCGTTTTCGTTTCTAAAAGAACATTTCAAATTCTGAAACACAAAGCCTGGAGAAATTTTTAGAGAGTTCTCCATTCCTCGACACTTTAAACACTAAAACATGTAGAAATCGCTTAAAGTATTTAACTCTGAGAGACGATAAAAGCTTTTTCATTTTTCTTATTTGGTTTTCAAGAACGATTAAGCTTAAGAAAACTCTGTTTTACTTCTACAAGAATTCTAAAGTAGTATTTGTGATTATAAAAGAATAGGTATTTAACATTGAATTAATAACTCATATTTTTAAAAATCGTGAAGAATACTTACTTATGTGTCAGGAAATTGTGTTTTTTTTATTTTGGAATCATTTATGACGGTAAAAGTTATCTAAATATAAATTTTTCCTCTAAGACCAGGAAGTGGATTTTAGAATACAAAATAAAACTATTGAGAAAGAGTTGTAGTATGTCAAAAATGAAACATACCTTAATAGAATATTTGTTTGCAACTCTGCTGCGTTTTATTCAAATTCAAGTTGAAACATAAACGATAACACTTGAAAATCAACACAGATGCTGAATAAGCAGTTTTTAATGAACAAAACCTTTTTGTTTACGAACGCTCTCGTTTTTACGAACGTTGAGTTGGTCCCGAACTTTTTTTCCCCATAGACATAATGATGATTTCAATTGCCCTTTAAAACTAAAAATATTGAAATATTTTTTCAAACTCAGTTTCACACTTCGCATATTGATGTCAAACAACGCTTAAAAGCCTCTTTCTTGTTATTTTAAATTCTTGGACCGGGTAGGTTGAACATCTCTAAGGGGACGTCCATAAATTACTAGAGGTCAAAAAGGGGGAGGGGTCAAGCAAAATATCACCAAGGAGGAGTCAATTAAAATTTCACGTCAACTTTTAGTTCGGAGATTATACGGGTTTTTTTTCTTTTCATCTTCTTAGCACTAGTTTGAGAAAAATGTCCACATTAGTCAAAACAGTGAATCACTATCTAGTCAGTTGTGATAAGTACTATAAGACCATCATTTTTTTTATTTCAACATATTACTATCAAAACTTTTGTAATGTGTAGTTTGTTAAGCGTCATCCCAACAATACGAAACAAACGTGGCTAAAACATATAAAAGAAATTTACTTATTTAAATGTTTTAGAGCAAATCTCGTGTGAGAATTTCAAGGGAGAGTGGCGTCTAGTGAAATCTCACCAAGGGAGAGGGAGGGGTCCAAAATTTTGGGGAAAAAACACCTCACGAACACAGAACCTGACTTCTAGGAGGCATTCCGGGTACTTGCCCAGGGCCTCCACTTCAAAAACGCCCCTAAAACGAAAAGGCTAAGAAAATGTGAAAGAGTTTAATATAAATATCTTAAATAATGAATTTAAAATCAATATATTAAGCTTATAAAGCTTTGAAATAAGTAATTTTTATGCTGTGATTACACTAGGATTAAAGATAGTTGATTTTGCTATTTTAATTTAATTTTTTTTTAATTTTATGGTGCCCCCTACCCAAATGTGTCTTTTGCCCTGGGCCCCTTAAGTCGGTCCCTATTACTCACGCAATTTATGGATGTCCCCTCATTGGCTATTATTAATGTCAAACGCTAATTAAAACAAGCAATTTTATCGAAAAGAGGGCTGCTTTGGTTGAAAGATACTTGAGTGATCATTTCTAAATGCTTTTATATTTTGCGAACTCTCTTTTTTCAAACTATTTTAGTATCCACTATGAGTTCGTAAAAACTAAATTTGTCTGTATAATTATTTTTACATGTATATAAAGTATGCTAATAACACGGACGATTATTAAAGGGTTGCCAAATAATCTTTACTTCACTAATCAAATTCGGAATATGAATATTACCATAAAACACTGATAACGAATTTTCAAATAGATTGCAAAATATTTTTAAAAAGATGAAAAGTAGTTTTAAAATATGAGTAGGAGTTATCAAGTGTTAATGAAGTTTTTGTGTGAAAGCTAAGGTTTAGTTGAATATTCAATATCCATCTTTAAAAATGAAACCATAATGATGTTTATCATGAATTTTAAGAGATGGAGATACTTTACTCTTAACTAGATTTTTAATCATGGATCCGCACACTTTTTACCCTGAAACTTGATTGAGTAATTAACAAAAGTAGCTACTGAATTACTTTTTATAAAAAACACAAGAGTAAAATTAAATGTGTTGAGGTATGAAAAGTTTATTGAAAAATTTGAACTTTTGACTAATTAGTAGATGTTAAAGGAATATTCTAAAAAACAAGCATTGATAAAATTTATGAAAATGCTGTTAATCTACAAATTCTGATACATTGTTTATAGAAAATGCACTCAGGAATTCATTTCGTGAAAAATGTACCTATTAATACCTTAATTTTTTTAGAGAACAGTAAGTATGACATCGGTTTCGGTTTGTTCGCTACAGTTTTCAGGTATAATAATTTCAAGTAGAAGTACTAAAACTAAATTTGAAATTATTTTTATTACGGTAGTTAAATTACCATAATTCTGCGTCGGACATAAGATATTGATGCGTTAGTAAGCTGAAATGGTGTTCTGGTTTTATGGACTACTTCTCACGCAATTATGTATATGGCTCTCTTATACATCTATGTTCTCCAGCTGGATCTAAAAAAATATGACAAAATTATTTTTGCGTCTTTTATTTCTCTGTATCGATTCCGCAATAGTCCGACTATTTCCCTTTCTTTCTAAAATAGCGCTGAAAGAGCAAAATCGGGTAATCTTTTGCCGCTTCAGCAAGTTCTCCGTCTCGGACTGTCACCTGTGTTGACCATCCGCGCGCGTGGCCTGAAAACAGAGCTGCTATTTTGCATCCCGGGACGAGGTCTCACACTCATCACAAAGGGGGTAAGGGAGCCTGGAAGATAAAAACTGAAATATGATTTTCCGATAAAGTTTTTGAGATGGTTTCAAAGGTTTTTTTTTATGGATGTTGTATTTTTAAACTTGCAGTTCAATTCCAAATTCCCTTTGAACAACAAAAAAAGCTTAAATTTAATGTGAACAAAATTCAATCCATGATGCTACACAGAAACTAATAACGATGCTTTAATTTGTTATGTAAATTTTCAAATCTCTTGATCCATGGATAGGTATGTATTTTGAGTAAAATATTAAGCAACATCAAAGTTATTATTTTTATCAAAATGAGACGTAGGTGTTTTGCTTAAAACTTATAACTTAATTTAACTTATGACCACAATACATCAGTAACGGAACAAATAATCATTGCTTAGTTTCAAACAAAAGAAATACAGAAGCCTTTGTATTTTGCAGCATATACTTAAGTATTGTGTCTCACAATATTGTATTGTACTACATACCTCCTCAATGATATTCACGTTACTATTTATCACCAAGTAATATTTACACATATCTTAAGGATATGAATATATTATAGAGATAAATACATATTTGAATAAAATTACCTATCTTTGATAATAAAATAGTTCAGAAAATTCGGATAAAGGTGTTGGAGTGCATTATTTATGAACCCCTGTAAAATCTGAACAATATTTAAGTATTCAACAATATTCACTTTATAATAGAATACCCAAAAAAGTCGTTTTTACACGATAAGCTTTGTGAGCGCTACAAGAATAAAAATATTAAATCTAGTGAAAATCTTTTCCCCTTAAGTTCAGTTATATCCACCTGAGGTACTGATGATAAAACAGATTCTATTGCTCATACGGAGGTGTACAGACAAGAGAAAGAACTATGCAAAAACCATCAATTCCGCTTCCACCCTAAGCCGGCATTCTTATACGAGCTACAATTTATTTCTTCCCGAGAAAAAGTTTCTGGAAACGGACCCTTATTTGTGTTTTGAGATGTTTAGTATTTTTTTCTGCGACATTTTACGAAATCCTCCCTCCCCTTCTATCCACCGCACCACCTATCTCAAACAGTTCAGAACCTGCATACGTTTGAAGACGAGAGAGTGTCGGTATTCAGCTGTAAACAAAGGGAGGAAACGGGGAGTGTATTTTCTCGAAAAGTTCGCGATGGAGAAAAATGCGAGGTCATCGAAACGCTTATTTTCGCAGTTTTCTCAAACGTGCGAGTTTTCTATCTGGAGCATAAATAAATTCTCTCTGCCCCTTTTTGTGCCCTGTGTGGCACAGTGCATTTTCGAGTGACTTACTGATAGACTCGGAACATTGTCGCTCTCTTTTAAAAATGAAAACTGAGGTAGGTAGGTACCTGAAATACCTAGGAATGGAAGGTGAAAATGAACTGGAAGAGTAATTTTATAAGAAAAGGATGAAATTTACTGGAGAGAAAGAGGGCAAAATTTACTGGAAGGGATCTTTGGATCCGCAATAACTTCATTTTATGCTAGACCTTTACAAATTTTCTACCTTCCTTCGTATGAACACTATTTTAAGAAAAAATTAAGTAGATATGGAAGGCTACAAAAAATATAACAAACAAAAAATGTAACAGGCAAATTTTCATCGCTGGCTCATAAACAACAAAACAATGTCAACAAGTAATACACCGTAATATGGGGTGAATCGGTACGCTTAGTTTTTGCTTTTAATTTCTTTCCAAATTCCGTCATGATGAATTCACCAATAGATTAATATTTAAGAATATAAGCTATTGAATTATCCAAACAAAATACAAGTAGTGTTTAACAATTAGTATTATTATAATTAATTTAGTGAATCAGAGAAAATCAAGAAAAAAACTGTAATGCAATGTCCTATTTAAGATTTGACATCGAAAATGTATTATCTGTACGATAGTGTACACGAGTCAAGGGCAAAATCTGGGAAAGGTGGATTTGGGGCTGCAGACGAGGAAAAATAAATATTTGAGGAGCCTGCAGATCAAAAGCAGAAAAGTTTGATTCTATGCACGTAAATATTTAATTTTGGAGATATCGACGTATTTTTCCTTCAATTTTTAAATATTTCTTTATTCTTAACATGAAATTATAATATGTCAGTAATTGACTTAGTTTGGAATATTTAAACATTCTTCTCTAAAAGAGGGATTTATGAATTAGTTTTTCAATGGTAAAGAAAAAATATAAACTATCCTCCAGACTGGAATTATTTCTAACATTTACTGGTAATGTAGTACAGGGTTTTTCAATGCTTTTAATTGAAACCAACATCTCCGAGGGTCATGGAAGTAATGTTTACCCCTAGGTCCATGACCCTGGGTCCAAGACCACGCTTAATTCATTAAGACAGCTTACAGCACCCCTAGCGGCGAAATAGAAAGTTTAAAAACTAATTCAAACTAAAGAAGATAGAATAAGAAATGTTTGTAATATTAACACACGGACAAAAAAGTTTCATGAAAATATCTTAAATATTCTCGGAGATATTACTGATCATAGTTAGCAATTTTTTTAGTCTTGTAAAAGGAGCCGTCCACAAATTTAGAAACTTTTGAATTTTTGTCCCGACGACGGATTTAAACTAATTTAAATTGAAACATCAAAGAAGTTGCATTTCAAAATTGGAAATGTTTCTAAATTTTGAACAGCCTTTCATTCAAAATTAAAAAGATAAAATTCTTCTTAACATTCTTAATAAATCCTTTTTTCCCGTAAAGGTTGTGATGTAAATTTTTTTCATCGTAGGTTTTATTTCATTTTTCCTCATAGTAACCATTTTTAAAATCTTGTGTTTTTATTTATTCAAAGTGGTTTATACTCAGTTTCTAAATCAACTGGAGTAAAAGAGCACAATAATATAGTCCGTGCGTGTTTGTTTGAAGTATAAATAATTCAAACGCATATTATATGCACAAGATCAAACTAGTTTGATTAACTTCTTTGATTAAAAATACAGCTCCATTGGGCCTTTCAAATCTAAAAATTTAAACTAATAAAGTTTGGTTATTTTTGTATGTATTACATTCTCCAGCCATCTACTTTGATGAAAGTCTCGTCCTTTTTAAAATTCAGGAAGCACGCTCAAATATTTCATCGATTCTATGGATTATTATGATTCTTTGAAGTTTGGAAGACGCGTCTCAATCCCCAATTCGTTTAAAACGACTCTACTGACATTTGCATCAGTCCATCCGAGATGAGCGGGAAAAAAGAATACCTGCCCTAGACCGCCTTCAGTCCCTCCCTTCAAATACTGGATCATTACACATCCTGGTAGTCCACTGTGAGAATAGGGTTGTGTCAGGGTGTAACACGGAATTTTATCGATCCTAGTAAATTGAAGTGAAATGTCACGATTCGAAGTCAGAAGTTTCCTGATTTGTTTTCGTCTATTGCTAAAAGTCTTAAACCCTGACACCTTTTTAACCCCCCTTTTCGAGGAGGAAATCGTGAATAGCTTTGAGACCAAAATTTTCAAAGAGTTCAAACAATCTAAAATCAACTCAAGGACGCTTAAAAACTGCTAGTACGTGGGGTTTCTATTGGTAGTTTGGCTAATTTCCCACAGTTTGATTATCGATGCCTAATAGATATAAATTTTATTATGTCTTTACTAAAACGTTTAATATATTTAAAATATTAAAAAGAAGAGTTATTTCTAAAGTAGAAAATTAATTGTGGTTTTCTTTAAATTCTCTATTTAAAAGTCAAAGGCAGTTTCATCAATTTACGACGATTTAATAAATATAACATTGTTAAACACTTAGAACTAAACTTTAAGAATTATTTATCCAATCACGTAAGACATCTTCAGTTTAGGATTGAAAGGTTTTAACACAACTTATAATTTTGATACTCCTTAACGGTTCAACTTTTAATATTAGTACCTAGCAGTTGGGAACCTAGCAGAATTTTTGAGGTTGAATATTTTCTTCTGTTTGAAAATTTTGGGATTTTTTCCTCAAGAAATATAACACGTAAAAATTAAAAGAAAAGCTGAAAAGATAACAAGTATGTAAAAATTAAAAACTTCATTTTAAATATTTTTTATCTCTACAATGTTTCTTCTTATTCAGGGTGTCTTAAAAGGTCGAGTACAAACTTGGAGGGATGATAGTACTCATCAAGACGAACAAGAATTGGTATAGAAAGGGGGGTCGCAAATGAGTTTTAAGGGGTGAAACCCCGGGGTGAAAATCAGCAAAAAAACTTGCATATTTGTGCAGGAAGAGACACAATCGTTCGATTCCCGTAGTTATTTTGTGAAACAACTTCAAATATTATAACTTCTTCTACTAAGCGAGTTTTCCCACCAGTAAAACTATTGCATTCGACAGGAAAAAAATGTCGCCAATCCGTGATCGCCAAATACTATTTTGTGATTCTTAAGGTAGGTAACTCAAATTTCTATGCATTAGGTATTATTAATGTTTTTAAAGAGAATCGTAGAGGCCAAAATTAGAAATAAGATCACGTCGTGCTATCTCATACCTGCCAAGTACTCCGATTTTATTGGAATTACTCCTATTTTTAGTTTCTTCTTCGATTTTTTCCTAAAAACTCCGATTTTCCGATTTTTTAAAAATACTCTTTTTGCAATCGTAAAAAAACTATTTTAATTTCTAAACTCTTTAAAGTTATTCCAAGGTGTCTACTGATTATGTGAAAGTCCTGAAATCGTATTACAGTCCGAAATTTCAATGAAAGATAACGAATTTTCATTTGTTTCCGTACTTTTGCCTGTAAAGTTGGCTTTTTGCATTGCTATGGTGGACTGAAAAAACAACATGACGGTCGCGATCGCGTTTTTCTTCCTTCGTGTTGATGTCATTAGTTTTAAAAGCTTGTTCTTGAAGAAATTGTTCACTACTAGCTGGAAAATTACGAAAGTAATAGAAAACAAAGAGATAAATCTATCATTTGAATAAAACTAATTTAAGAGTTTTAATATCAAACAAAGAATTACAAATAGCAAAAATCCAACCAGAACTAGACCAAATTTTTTTTAAGGTCTCTCAATGCATATTTCTTAAAATCAGTCTTTTATTTTCGTTTTCTTATTCTTAATTTTTTAATAAGGTTTCAGTATTACATTTTCTTTCTTAAAATTATTTTTTCCAGAAAAAGCTTTAATTTTAAGAGGGATGTTGTTTTTGTTTCTTCATAGGTTTTTTTATCTGAATTATTTGTGCTTTGTAGTTCAAATATTAACTAAAAAAGTAGCTTAAGTTTTAAATCGTAACCGAAAAATAGATGTGGGTGGGCTTTCATATGAAGTCCGTGAAAGTACTCCTATTTTTTTTCTCCATCAGATTCGCAGCTATGCAATCTAGATGAATAGCTTTTAATATTTTTGTGATTCAAAAATTTAAGATACTTCAAATTTAAACTAATTTAGTTATTTTTATAAATGATTTCAACTCTAGACTCAAAAATATTGGTCAGCCAATTCAAATGAACATCTTCGAAATCAATTAGATAGTTGATAAGTAACTTTGTGGACAGTAAAATGATTTTGCTTTAAAGCCTACAAAATTAGCTAATTAGTTCAATATTATGATCTAATCTAGGGTATAGATTTGATGGCCACTTTTAATAAAGTGATTCATGGATCCAAAATATAAATCACATGTGGATCATGGTCACAAGTAACAAATGGCCATAAGTCAGGCACAACTTTGAAAGTTAAGAACGTCCGTACAGCCTTAGTCGGTGGGAAAAGCTATCCCTACTTGGCTAAGAAATTGCCGGCAGCGTCACACACAATGGTTAATTAAAGCCCTGGATGGAGCAATCTTAACTAGATCTAATAAGCAACGTGTGATTACTGCTATCGAGCTAGCTGTCGTGGTACTGAAAGGTTTCATAGAGATAATAAACAAGAGAAAATTATTTTAAAAGTGGTAGATTGCCGCTTGGGGAGGGAGGTGAAACATCACTGAAAACAAATTAATTTTACAAGAAACTAGTGTTATTTAAGTCACCACTCTCTTAATTAATTCTAAAATGACTTTGTGTACTGACGATAGGCTTTACTGTACTGTCCCCTCCTAGGGTCTTAGGGCATAACGAAGCTCCTGGGATAAAACCGTTGGTGTATCCTAGAAGGCGCTATGCCATTCTTACCCAGGAGAGATGACCAATTATGGCCCCATCTCTCCATATTCTACCCTCCACAACACAGGGATACAAAATCGGCCGAGCTCGAACCCATTTTTGACCGTCTATTTGTCGATCTTGAATTTTTAATAATTTAGTCATGAGAATAACGGTTATGTTGTCGCATCTATAGAACATTAAAGAATTAAACTGTATAAAATGCTTATAATTTTAAACTCTTTTTTTTATTAAAAAATGTTTCATACAAAATTTAAGTCTTCATTACATTTTCTTACAGGGTGTTTCACAAAGAGCTCCCTGGTTTTAAAAACTAACGAATAGACAAAAATACGCCACGCCGTCTGCTGCTATGTAGTACTACTTCTTAGACCAAAGAATTTCTTAACACAATTTCTTTAAAATCGGTAGATAAAATAAATTAATAGATGGCAGCCCAAGATTTTGTGAAACGAAGGAAAAGGAGTCCTTGAAATCCTTGTCATACAGTATAGGGAAATAAAATTTACGGAAGAAACGATTTCTGAATCGAAAGGTCTAAAAAGTACATTGCAGTAGGTGGCGTATTTTTATCATGTTTTGTCTATTTGTTATTAATTTTTAAAACCAGGGAAGTTCTTTGTGAAACAACCTGTAGTTGAGTCTGGGGCATTTCTTTAAAAAACTAAAAACGTTAAAAGAAAAGCATCCATAAAAAAAATTCTATTTTACTATTGTAAATTACATTATTTTTTTTAGCTAAATTTATCTGGTTCAAAAATTTCCCTTTTTAAATCAAAGCAAGACATTGAATACTACAAAAGATAAGGTTTTCGGTTTTTATTGACCACGCAATTTGACTTCATTTAATAATTTAATAAATTAGTTTGGATTCATTAAGTTTGCTAAATATCGTCTAATGGTAAAAATCACCTTTCGAATTCTTCATGATTCAAGTGTGGAAAAGACCCTTAGTTTCTACATTTTGCCGTGAATAAAAATAATTCCGATGTTTGCACATTTTAAATACTATCATTATTATTTTAATTATTTTAGAAACTGCTTACAAAATTAAAATATTTTCTAGAATCACTTGTAATACATGTTTGTAGGCTTTGTTTATAGGTATTCATCCAAAATTTACAAATAATTATATTTCTTGATTAAATTTATTAGGGAGGCCAAGGTCCTACATGGACTGTAGAGCCGACGAGGAAGGAAGAAGGATTAAATTTATTATTTTAATTATCCTTTTAATAATATTAAATAATTAATTATTGCTTTTAAGCATTGAAAAAGTTTTCGAGATTAGTATTATTTTTTCGGGTAAACCTAATAAAATGAGTACTCATGTACTGTCGTACCGCGAGGAGAAGAGCTATTGACGTCCTACGATGATGCTGCGGTTGTTATAGAAACGGATTATTCCACTGAATTTTGGGGGTGATGGTAATTCACTTGGCGCTAAAATAAATGTTCCGAGCCAAATCTGAGTGGCTATCTTTCAGCTCTGTACTTCTTTCGATTTTAGAGTAACGAATTTTGGAATTTCCTTTCGCATTACATCTGATTTGATTAAATATTTCTTATCTGACCTTTTTCAACTGATCTGATCTATTTTAACTGATCTGATCTTTTTCAACTGATCTTAAATATTTCACCGAATCTGATCTATTTAATTTGATATTATGTTATGTGATTTATATAAATTTATCTGATTTTATTTTGGATATTTTATATTTTTTTGGATTTATAGTTAGCCGTGTTCATTAAACTTTCTTTTTAAACTCTCAAGTTGCTTATCATTTATCCTATCAAGTAGTTACCTTTAATTTTATTTGATCTGATCTACATCAACTAGTCTGATCTATTTCATATCTGATCTGATCTGATTTGAGAAATTTTTGTATTTATTTGCTCCTTAAATTTTTGCAATTGTTGCACCTTGTCCATTGATCTTTTTTTTTAAACTTTCAAGTTTCTTATTATTTATCTTATTATGTAGTTATAATTAATAAAATTACAACATTCAAAATTGAAAAGACTGAATTCTCAAGCACGTGCTATAGTTCACAATATCACGGAGTTTTTTTGAAGAAGAAAAAGCACGAAATCTCTAAAAGTGCCCATTGCAAATGCCATCAAGAGTGCCCAAGCAACAGGAGTTTCAGAGTCGTCAGTTAAGAGGACGTACAAAATATAGAAAGCTATTATTGGAAAAAAAGATGGGTTGATCGAATATATTGTAGACGAATTAGTGATTAATTTGTCAGACAGCTATTCAGTATCTTTGTCAAACACTGACAGTGACTGCAGTTCTAGTGACAATGAATTGCATTAGATTGTATTTAAATGTTATGAAATATTTTTTAAAAAAATAATAAATATTTCTATATTTTGTCTCTTTAGAAGTTTCTAACGCCTCATTTAAATTTCAAGTATGGTGATTAAATTATAAAATTATTAATTCAAGTGATATGAGCTATTTTATATAAAACTAAATATAACTAATTCACCCAAAATAGCAATATAAAGCATACTAAACGTACAAAAATGTTTCATGCCTAAAGGTATTTTCGATTTTTATTAACGAGAAATTTCAAAGATAATCTATATTTTAATGTAGTTTAATAAAATATGATTATCTTATTATCATTCGCGAAACACGTTTCTCATTCGCCAAATGTACGCTTAAAACCCCAAATATTTCCGTTCAATTCATACCAGCTTCCCTCTTCTTTTGGACTCGTCTACTCACGGCAACCCTGTTCAAAGCTCTTCTCCTCGCGGTACGACAGTATTTATAAAAGGGTCTGTGGATTATTATGAAGGGTATGTGTTCTAATCAATTCGATAAACTAAAATATCGATTTCACATTGGAATTTCAACTTTTCTGAGATTTTTAGCTTAAAAATATTTAAAAATTTAAAAATTAAAAACTCATAATTAATTATTACAACCGTAGCTTAAAACTACTGTAAAAATAAAACTGGAAAATCTTAGAGTTTCATTACCACTATTTTAACGATAAAATAAGAATGGAAAAAAATTGCGCCAAATGGCTAATAAGTAGCCAATTTTGGTTGAACATGCATTAAAAAAGAAGACTGATCGAAATAAATCTTTCGCTACGAAAAGAAAACTTCTTGAAAAAGTTAGTTAAATTTACTTTTTGCAATTAGAGTTTTATTATTTTGATGTAAAAAATTACGGAATCGAACTATTGTGTCTCTTCCTGCACAAATATGCAAGTTTTATTGCTGATTTTCACCCCGGGGTTTCACCCCTTAAAACTCATTTGCGACCCCCCTTTCTACACCAATTCTTGTTCGTCTTGATGAGTACTATCATCCCTCCAAGTTTGTACTCGACCTTTTGAGACACCCTGTATATGTTCTAAAAGAGTCTTTTTACTATACAGGGTGTCCCGTAAATGATGTGTCACACTTCTAGGGGGGATAGTAGACACCTAGACGAGTCAGAATCACATAGGACTTAGGGGTCCCAGACCCAATCCCAGGGAGTTAAAAATGGAGCGACACCCCAAAACAATTATTGAAAAATTCAATTTGTAGAAGAACTGCTATTGGTAAAAATGTAATTATGGTCTCAAATTTTGCGGTTTATTATGATCTTCTAAATTATCTTGACAGTTTTCAATTTAAAATTTTTTTTTATTACGAAAAAAGTTAAAAAACAGCAAAAAAATGTGAAAAATATGCCAAAACTTTATTTTGTTTTCCGAAATCCTTTCTTTCGATTTGATAATCTGAAAGAGCATAATTAATTAACCTTAAGTCCAAAGTTTCACGTAAATAGCATCAGTATTAAACGCTTGAGAGCCTGTTAAAGTTAGTTTTATGGGAGCAAAAACGGCTTCGGAAAACGAACGTTTAGGGACAATCTACAAGTTACGGATAGATGTCTGCCAACTTTCATTCCTCGCCCGATTTGGCGAGACAGGAGATGAGTATGAAAATATCTGAAATGCGCCAATTGAACAATTTGGCGGGATGAAAATTTCAAAAGCGTAAATGTTGATTCTTAATTCTTATTATTTTTAGAAAACAAGAGATTAATTAATTTAATTAAAAAAATTTTTGAACATAAAGAACAAACATGATTTTACTACTTATTTTTAGGAACTATCGATCTTAAAAATCAATAGTATGAATTGTTAAAAATTATCTGATAGTATCGATAGTTTTTTATTCAATCGATAGTTGTGTTAGTTTTACAAATGTATCAATCATGCAAACAGCATTACTACTTATCGGTTTAATGAGAAAAACTGTACATTTGATAACTTAGGTAAAAAAAACAGAAGAATCTATTATTTACAAACATGGTTCGTAAAATATCTTTTGTATATAGTGGGGATACGTCAGTCGGTGGATCCTCAATCGCTAGGTTCCTGATTTCGGGTTGCGATACAAGGGTGGTTCCTATTAATTAAAGAATGATATAATAAGCAAGTGGGTATGCAGGGTCTCCCCTCAACTTCCGATATAAGAAATTTGCAAAATAAAAGAATGCAGGTTATTAAAAGTTATGACAAACCTAAGATATTGCTTATCGGACGGTGAGTGGATAGCCCCCATACACTTTGCTTATTCCCATTGACATTTCTCGATTAATAGAAACCAATCTTGTATCGCAATTCGAAATCACGAACCCAGCGATAGAGGATCCGCCTACTGACCTATCCTAAAGCAGGGGTATAATGAAAAATAACGACAAAAACTGTTTACAAAAAGTGTTCAAAGTTGGCATGGTGGTTCACTTTTTTATGGGATGGGAATTATTTTGAAAAAAATTAGTAAATTAATTAATTTACTTAAATTTTTGCCTTCGATTTCAGACCGTCACAGAAGTCTAGAAGATAAATGTTTATTGAACTTAACAAAACAGAGACTTAAGAAAAAATAAGTTGTAACTATCCCTTTTGCTAAATAAACATTGCTTATTTTCTTAGGTATAGTAACAATTTTTTCTTGAGTGTCTGATTTGATAGCTTGAATACATTTACCTTTTAGACTTCTAGTGACGATCCGAAAACTAAGGCCACACATCGCCAAGGAAGTTTGAACTATCTGTAGAAGCGTAGGTTGGCGAGGAATCTCGTATCGCAAATAATGTTGGGAAATTTGGCGAGCATCTATCCGTAACTTGTAGATTGTCCCTGAACGTTCGTTTTCCGAAGCCGTTTTTGCTCCCATAAAACTAACTTTAACAGGCTCTCAAGCGTTTAATACTGATGCTATTTACGTGAAACTTTGGACTTAAGGTTAATTAATTATGCTCTTTCAGATTATCAAATCGAAAGAAAGGATTTCGGAAAACAAAATAAAGTTTTGGCATATTTTTCACATTTTTTTGCTGTTTTTTAACTTTTTTCGTAATAAAAAAAATTTTAAATTGAAAACTGTCAAGGTAATTTTGAGGATCATATTAAACCACAAAATTTGAGACCATAATTACATTTTTACCAATAGTAGTTCTTCTACAAATTGAATTTTTCAATACTTGTTTTGGGGTGTCGCTCCATTTTTAACTCCCAGGGATTGGGTCTGGGACCCCAAATCCTATGTGATTCTGACTCGTCTAGGTGTCTACTATCCCCCCTAGAAGTGTGACACATCATTTACGGGACACCCTGTATAAGACTGCAACGTTACTTAGACTCTGGAGTTCCCAAGCGCGGTGTCTGAATTTTGAGAGAAATTAAGAACTTAAATAGACTGCAACGTTTCTTGACCCTATGACGTCACTACGTGGAATGAAAAAATGAGTTGAAATCCTGTTGGGTTGCTGGGAGGAGTTTCGGTACTGAAATCGTGATAAAAAGATGCAATATATATGTTACCGGCAGTGTGATAAATAAGGCATTATTAATAATCCCCGAAGTTGAGGCGGGTAATGGGATAAATTCAATGACATTTATCAATGAGTATTTATCACTTTGCCCGAAATACGCGGGCATTATTAATAATACCCGGATTCATCCCATTGCCCGTTACATTACACGAGTTTAACCATTGTTTAACAAACTAATGATAATTCTAAATTGAAATTCACTCAAAATTCACACCGCGCAAGGAACTACTTTCTCGGTTTTCTTTCAGCTTGTTTCAAATTTTTCTTCCCTAGTTTTGAATCATCCCAAACCCTCACTCAGTAGTCGACATATTCGTAAAAAAAAATCAGAACAAAAAAGAATGGAATCAAACTTGCTTTAATGCAAATTTCCTAAAATAAACATCTTACATGCATTTCCTAAAATTACTGTAGTACCAAACACGCTTATACAGTGGCAATATTACGAAAGATAAAATATCTTTTCCATGTCTTGGCGAATGTAAAAATCCATAACAAATTTAACACAGCATACAGTAAAAATGATCAAGACAAAGACTTTAAAAGTTTAGCATGTCCACTTAAAATTGTTCATAAAAATTGCTAAATTTCTTGCATTCATCGGTTTCTTTTCCTCTGCCTTTATTTTGTCATTACCGGACTGCCTCCTTTACTTTTTCCATCACATTCCGTAAAGCCTCATAAATCTATAGATGATTCCGTTACCCGGAAAATATTCCGCCGCTATTCTTATCAAAAAAGCAACTCTCTCCTCGTAATTGAGCTCTATCTTTCTGCACTTGTATTCACCTATGGCTCTTAAGTAGCTGAAAAAACTACTGCTATTTTCCAGGACTGGCCGCAAATCAACCAAAAAATTGAACTCATTGAAACAATGTTCGAATCGGTGCCACGCTATTTCGCGTAACCAGACCTTCAGAAATACGTTGTGCCAAACTCGATCCAACATAGTTAGCCATAATCGCGTCCTCTCCTGTGGATCGTTCTCGTGCATCAAAAGAAGCTTAAACTTCAAAACATTCATATAATCGTCGCGATGGACTTGTCCATACTCCGCAATAGCAATAGGCATGAGATAAATTGATTCCACGTACTTGTGAAACCTCGGGATCAGTCCGTCGCCGTCAACATTGATTATCATCATCGACATCGTGATTACTAATTCTTCAAATCTCCTGCTTTCAAGACCCGGTGTTCGAAGTTCCGTGAACATACACTCGAAAGTTGAGAGAGTGGTAGGATCGAAGAGCTTCCGGGCATCGTCTAGAATTTGTGCTACGTCGTCCATGATGAATATACGGAAATATGATTCACACTTAAGAGATGAGCGCTCAGCACTGACAAATCGTTTCAGTTTTTCAAGCAGAATAATATATCTGCAGGACGAATTATGGTTATAGTTGGGTTGAGTTGATAACGCCTTCTTACGGCTGTATTCACCACTAATTTTATCTAAGCTTAACCTGGAATAAAGCTTTTTGACAATTCTGATAGGCTTAAAACTTGTCTCTCTTTTTCAACTACCAATCAGAAGTTTCGATTCCAGGTTAACCTTAGGATAGGTTAGTGGTGAATACCAAGGTTTGTAGAGAGAGAAGGTTGGCTCATCCGTGACGTCACCAGATGGGAAGAGGGTGCTCTGCCAATGGCAATGCTCGTATAGAGCTGTACGAGCATTGCCATTGGCAGAGCACCCTCTTCCCATCTGCTGACGTCACGGATGAGCCAACCTTATCTCTCTACAAACCTTGGGTGAATACGGCTGTTAATGGGGATGATGCAAATGACGTAATTCTCACCAGACGAAGGCATAAGAATTGTAATTTCCACGGCCAGGGTGGTCATGTAGAATTACGAGCAGCACACTAACACTAGCATTCTGCGCACTGTACCTGGTGTTCGAGTTCGATTCTCGGCCTTGCCCTGGTGTATTTTCTCTCTCTTTGTGCCAGTAAAAATTTTGCTTGTGTTTGTCTTAGTTGACGAAAGATTTATTAGTGGATCCTTTAATCCTTCTGATCCGAACGTCCGTAATAGCAATCTTAATCTATCTGATTAGCTCAACATCACAGAGAACTAGAACAGAGTCATAGGCCATAATATTAGTACTATACCTAGCAGAATTTTTGATGTTGAATATTTTCTTCTGTTTGAAAATTTTGGGATTTCTCTCAAGAAATATAACACGTAAAAATTAAAAGAAAAGCTGAAAAAATAACAAGTATGTAAAAATTAAAAACTTCATTTTAAATATTTTTTTCTCTACAATGTTTCTTCTTATATATGTTCTAAAAGAGTCTTTACTATACTAGACTGCAACGCTACTTTGACTCTGGAGAAACAAAAGAAAGTAGTTCCCAAGCGCGGTGTCTGAATTTTGAGTGAAATTAAGAACTTAAATAGACTGCAACGTTTCTTGACCCTATGACGTCACTACGTGGAATGAAAAACTGAGTTGAAATCCTGTTGGGTTGCTGGGAGGAGTTTCGGTACTGAAATCGTGATAAAAAGATGCAATATATATGTTACCGGCAGTGTGATAAATAAGGCATTATTAATAATCCCCGAAGTTGAGGCGGGTAATGGGATAAATTCAATGACATTTATCAATGAGTATTTATCACTTTGCCCGAAATACGCGGGCATTATTAATAATACCCGGGATTCATCCCATTGCCCGTTACATTACACGAGTTTAACCATTGTTTAACAAACTAATCATAATTCTAAATTGAAATTCACTCAAAACTCACAATGCGCAAGGAACTACTTTCTCGGTTTTCTTTCAGCTTGTTTCAAATTTTTCTTCCCTAGTTTTGAATCATCCCAAACCCTCACTCAGTAGTCGACATATTCGTAAAAAAAAATGAGAACAAAAAAGAATGGAATCAAACTTGCTTTAATGCAAATTTCCTAAAATAAACATCTTACATGCATTTCCTAAAATTACTGTAGTACCAAACACGCTTATACAGTGGCAATATTACGAAAGATAAAATATCTTTTCCAAGTCTTGGAGAAAGTAAAAATCCATAACAAATTTAACACAGCATACAGTAAAAATAATCAAGACAAAGACTTTAAAAGTTTAGCATGTCCACTTAAAATTATTCATAAAAATTGCTAAATTTCTTGCATTCATCGGTTTCTTTTCCTCTGCCTTTATTTTGTCATTACCGGACTGCATCCTTTACTTTTTCCATCACATTCCGCTATATCACATTCCGCTCCATAAATTTATAGATTATTTCGTTACCCGGAAAATATTCCGCCGCTATTCTTTGCAAAATAGCAATTCTTTCCTCGTGATTGAGCTCTGTCTTTCTGCACTTGTATTCACTTATGGCTGTTAAGTAGCGGGCAAAACTACTGCTATTTTCCAGGACTGGCCGCAAATCAACCAAAAAATTGAATTCATTGAAACAATGTTCGAATCGGTGCCACGCTATTTCGCGTAACCAGGCCTTCAGGTATACGTTGTGCCAAACTCGATCCAACATAGTTAGCCATAATCGCATCCTCTCCTGTGGATCGTTCTCGTGCATAAAAAGAAGCTTAAACTTCACAACATTCATATAATCGTCGCGATCGACTTGTCCATACGCCGCAAAAGCAGTAGGCATGATATAAAGTGATTCCACGTACTTATGAAACCTCAGGATCAGTCCGTCGCCGTCAACATTGATTATCATCATCGACATCGTGATTACTAATTCTTCAAATCTCCTGCTTTGAAGACCCGGTGTTCGAAGTTCCGTGAACATACGCTCGAAAGTTGAGAGAGTGGTAGGATCGAAGAGCTTCCGGGCATCATCTAGAATTTGTGCTACGTCGTCCATGATGAATAAACGGAAATATGATTCACACTTAAGAGATGAGCGCTCAGCACTGACAATTCCTTTCAGTTTTTCAAGCAGAATAATATATCTGGAGGACGAATTATGGTTATAGTTGGGTTGAGTTGATAACGCCTTCTTACGGCTGTATTCACCACTAATTTTATCTAAGCTTAACCCTCTACTGCCCATGGTAGCATATTTGCTACCATAAGTTTAGCTTCAATTTTCAGCATGAAATTAATAATTAATACTTATTTTTAAGTTATAGCAGCATTAATTGTACCTTTAGGTGTTATAATTCATGAAGTTTAAGTTTGGTTCCCCTTTCCAAATTTTTTAAAAAATTTTTGAAATGACACCTTTGACTAAAAATCCAAAATGGCTCTTACAAGGGTTAATTATAGCTAATTTTTTTAAATATGTTAATGAAATTTAGTTAAATTCTTTTGATATATTTTTATAAGAAGAGTTGCTTATGTCCTCTGTACAAAAAACTTCCATGAAAAAATATTTTTTAATTGTGAAATAATTAAGTTAAAATGATGGTAGCAAATATGCTACCATGGGCATTAGTGGTAGTAAATCCATGCATGGGGTGTAAGTGGCATACTTGCTATCTTAAAATATTTTCATAGAAAAAGAATATTTCTTAGTGTCAGCTGTTTATTTAAGTTACTTTTCTATTCTAATTAGTCAAATTATAAAAAATTTGATTAATTAAATAATTTTTTAATTAAAAATTAAATAATATATAAAATTTTTTTAACCCATTTCTTTAGCTTTATCACTTAATTAACCTGGTATTAGGCAAGTCTTTAACTATATTTACTCATTTGTTCATTTTTAAACAAAAAAGGTGCATTTTTAAAAATTTAATTAATTTTTTAAAAAAATTTCAATTTTTCATAAAATGTCAAGAAAATTGTAATAAAAAATAAATATAAAGCCATGATGTAATACTGAAATAACACTCCTATGAATACTTTATAAAGAAAATATTTTAATTACTTTTAAAACATCTGTTTTACGACTTTGAAAGTTTTAACGCCTTATTTTTTACTATAGGAATTTCCTAAATAGGCTAATTTCAGGAGTAAAATTATTTTTACAGCCATCAAAATATTTTTAATATGTTCCTAGATAAAACTATCAGTAAGCATTGCATTGTAAGCAAAATCAATAAGTAAAATATAGATTTTTTTGTTTTTTATTCCATAAATATCGAATAAATACTGGATGAAAAAACTAAAAAGAAAAGAAAAAAATTAGTTCAAAACTGTAAAAGAGGAATAAATTTTATTATTAATAAATAAAGAAGGTTTTTTAGGTCTTTCCACTCAAAAATATAATTATTTTCACAAGAATTAAAAAACTTTGAAATATACCGATCTCATTCATTTTTTACCCTAATCTGCCCATGGTAGCATATTTGCTACCAAACAGAAATCCACAAAACTTTAACAAAATCAAAATTTTTTTGGCATTTTTATCTTATTTGGACCCAAACTACATGAATAAGACAAAAAATATTTTTTTCCATAGTAATTTCTTGTAGTGGGCATTAGAGGGTTAACATGGAATAAAGCTTTTTGACAATTCTGATAGGCTTAAAACTTGTCTCTCTTTTTCAACTACCAATCAGAAGTTTTGATTCCAGGTTAACCTTAGGATAGGTTAGTGGTGAATACCAAGGTTTGTAGAGAGAGAAGGTTGGCTCATCCGTGACGTCACCAGATGGGAAGAGGGTGCTCTGCCAATGGCAATGCTCGTATAGAGTACTCTATGGTATAGAGCTGTACGAGCATTGCCATTGGCAGAGCACCCTCTTCCCATCTGCTGACGTCACGGATGAGCCAACCTTTTCTTTCTACAAACCTTGGGTGAATACGGCTGTTAATGGGGATGATGCAAATGACGTAATTCTCACCAGACGAAGGCATATAAGAATAGACGACATTAGTGTGACGTCACTTGCTTGTTTGGAAACGTTGATTCTATCCGTGATTGGAAGTAAATCCGTACGGATCCGTACGGAACCAATCACGGATGGAATCAACGTTTCCAAACAAGCAAGTGACGTAATGACTAATGTCGTCTATAGACGACATTAGTCGATTTACTTCCAATCACGGATAGAATCAACGTTTCCAAACAAGCAAGTGACGTCACACTAATGTCGTCTATTGTAATTTCCACGGCCAGGGTGGTCAGGTTGAATTACGAGCAGCACACTAACACTAGCATTCTGCGCACTGTACCTGGTGTTCGAGTTCGATTCTCGGCCTTGCCCTGGTGTATTTTCTCTCTCTTTGTGCCAGTAAAAATTTTGCTTGTGTTTGTCTTAGTTGACGAAAGATTTATTAGTGGATCCTTGAATCCTTCTGATCCGAGCGTCCGTAATAGACGACATTAGTCAAAACGTCACTTGCTTGTTTGGAAACGTAGATTCCATCCGTGATTGGTTCCGTACGGATTGGTACGGATTTACCTCCAATCACGGAACCAATCACGGATAGAAACAACGTTTCCCAACAAGCAAGTGACGTCACACTAATGTCGTCTATAGCAATCTTAATCTATCTGATTAGCTCAACATCACAGAGAACTAGAAAAGAGTCATAGGCCATAATATTAGTACTATACCTAGCAGAATTTTTGAGGTTGAATATTTTCTTCTGTTTGAAAATTTTGATACTTTTCTCAAGAAATATAACACGTAAAAATTAAAAGAAAAGCTGAAAAAATAACAAGTATGTAAAAATTAAAAACTTCATTTTAAATATTTTTTATCTCTACAATGTTTCTTCTTATATATGTTCTAAAATAGTCTTTACTATACTAGACTGCAACGCTACTTTGACTCTGGAGAAACAAAATAAAGTAGTTCCCAAGCGCGGTGTCTGAATTTTGAGTGAAATTAAGAACTTAAATAGACTGCAACGTTTCTATGTTCTTGACCCTATGACGTCACTACGTGGAATGAAAAACTGAGTTGAAATCCTGTTGGGTTGCTGGGAGGAGTTTCGGTACTGAAATCGTGATAAAAAGATGCAATATATATGTTACCGGCAGTAATAAATAAGGCATTATTAATAATCCCCGAAGTTGAAGCTCGTAATGGGATAAATTCAATGACATTTATCAATGAGTATTTATCACTTTGCCCGAAATACGCGGGCATTATAGACGACATTAGTCATTACGTCACTTGCTTGTTTGGAAACGTTGATTCCATCCGTGATTGGTTCCGTACGGATTTACTTCCAATCACGGAACCAATCACGGATAGAATCAACGTTTCCAAACAAGCAAGTGACGTCACACTAATGTCGTCTATTAATAATACCCGGGATTCATCCCATTGCCCGTTACATTACACGAGTTTAACCATTGTTTAACAAACTAATCATAATTCTAAATTGAAATTCACTCAAAACTCACAATGCGCAAGGAACTACTTTCTCGGTTTTCTTTGTTTCAAATTTTTCTTCCCTAGTTTTGAATCATCCCAAACCCTCACTCAGTAGTCGACATATTCGTAAAAAAAATCAGAACAAAAAAGAATGGAATCAAACTTGCTTTAATGCAAATTTCCTAAAATAAACATCTTACATGAATTTCCTAAAATTACTGTAGTACCAAACACGCTTATACAGTGGCAATATTACGAAAGATAAAATATCTTTTCCATGTCTTGGCGAAAGTAAAAATCCATAACAAATTTAACACAGCATACAGTAAAAATAATCAAGACAAAGACTTTAAAAGTTTAGCATGTCCACTTAAAATTGTTCATAAAAATTGCTAAATTTCTTGCATTCATCGGTTTCTTTTCCTCTGCCTTTATTTTATCATTACCGGACTGCCTCCTTTACTTTTTCCATCACATTCCGCTATATCACATTCCGCTCCATAAATTTATAGATTATTTCGTTACCCGGAAAATATTCCGCCGCTATTCTTTGCAAAATAGCAATTCTCTCCTCGTGATTGAGCTCTGTCTTTCTGCACTTGTATTCACTTATGGCTGTTAAGTAGCGGGCAAAACTACTGCTATTTTCCAGGACTGGCCGCAAATCAACCAAAAAATTGAATTCATTGAAACAATGTTCGAATCGGTGCCACGCTATTTCGCGTAACCAGGCCTTCAGGTATACGTTGTGCCAAACTCGATCCAACATAGTTAGCCATAATCGCATCCTCTCCTGTGGATCGTTCTCGTGCATAAAAAGAAGCTTAAACTTCACAACATTCATATAATCGTCGCGATCGACTTGTCCATACGCCGCAAAAGCAGTAGGCATGATATAAAGTGATTCCACGTACTTATGAAACCTCAGAATCAGTCCGTCGCCGTCAACATTGATTATCATCATTGACATCGTGATTACTAATTCTTCAAATCTCCTGCTTTCAAGACCCGGTGTTCGAAGTTCCGTGAACATATGCTCGAAAGTTGGGAGAGTGGTAGGATCGAAGAGCTTCCGGGCATCGTCTAGAATTTGTGCTACGTCGTCCATGATGAATATACGGAAATCTGATTCACACTTAAGAGATGAGCGCTCAGCACTGACAATTCGTTTCAGTTTTTCAAGCAGAATAATATATCTGCAGGACGAATTATGGTTATAGTTGGGTTGAGTTGATAATGCCTTCTTACGGCTGTAGGTTGGTTGGTTGGTTGGTTGGTGTTACATATATTTTCAGGTATGTGTGCTTGATCTCAAGGATCCGCTTATGGATGGGTTTCACTAGTTTCGTTCTGCATCTGGCAGTGCTAATATATTATTTCCGGGTTACCACATTAGCGTTATCCTTGGCATTGCTTTGGCATCCTTTTCATTCTTGTTTGTTGTTTGTTTTTGTTTCTAAGTCAACTTCAACCACGAAAATTCGTTTTGCTCTTTTCTTATTAATTTTGTTGGATGTATTATTTTTTATTCATTCAGTAATCAGCCTTTTTTTGCATTCACTCTTTTATTATTATTATTTTATTAGCAAAGGGTTAGAGAGAAAAATAATATTTTTAACCTCGCCAAGTTGCCAAATACATCTACTATGTTGAGGTTCTATACCGGAAGTCTCTCGGACTTTGTTTTTGTTTACATTTTTCAACCCATCCATACACCTTCGTCAAGTGAGACAGACACAACAGAATTTTTACTGACACAAAGAAGGAAAATACACCCAGGGGCGAGGTGAGAATCGAACTCACGACGGAGCAGTGCGCAGACTGCTGGCGTGAAAGGCAGAGAGCAAACCTAACGGGCCATCCGTCCCCCTCTTACGGCTGTATTCACCACTAATTTTATCTAAGCTTAACCTGGAATAAAGCTTTTTGACAATTCTGATAGGCTTAAAACTTGTCTCTCTTTTTCAACTACCAATCAGAAGTTTTGATTCCAGGTTAACCTTAGGTTAGGTTAGTGGTGAATACCAAGGTTTGTAGAGAGACAAGGTTGGCTCATCCGTGACGTCACCAGATGGGAAGAGGGTGCTCTGCCAATGGCAATGCTCGTATAGAGCTGTACGAGCATTGCCATTGGCAGAGCACCCTCTTCCCATCTGCTGACGTCACGGATGAGCCAACCTTATCTCTCTACAAATCTTGGGTGAATACGTCTGTTAATGGGGATGATGCAAATGACGTAATTCTCACCAGACGAAGGCATAAGAATCGTAATTTCCACGGCCAGGGTGGTCAGGTAGAATTACGAGCAGCACACTAACACTAGCATTCTGCGCACTGTACCTGGTGTTCGAGTTCGATTCTCGGCCTTGCCCTGGTGTATTTTCTCTCTCTTTGTGCCAGTAAAAATTTTGCTTGTGTTTGTCTTAGTTGACGAAAGATTTATTAGTGGATCCTTGAGTCCTTCTGATCCGAACGTCTGTAATACCAATCTTAATCTATCTGATTGGCTCAAAGGTAACATCACAGAGTACTAGAACAGAGAGTCATAGGCCATAATGGAAATCGAAAAAGCATGACATTTTGTTACAGGGTCACAGGTTGGGGCACTGGGATCGTACTAAACTCACTAGCGTCTGGATCGTTCGTCTGCTGCCTGGGAGATCGAAAACACCTTTTTGCGCATGCGCTGAGTTCTAATTCCTCATTAAAATAAGGCACAAGTTTAGTACATACTTAAATGCAGGGTGGTTATAAAAAATAACCTTCCTACTTTAAAATTCTCTACACACGAAACTACGGGACAAAAAAGTCAGAAATTTTAAAGAGGACATTTTTTTGGGATGGGAAGCGTTTAATACTGATGGTATTTACGTGAAACTTAGTACTTAAGGTTTATTAATTATGCTCTTTCAGATTGTCAAATCAAAAGAAAGGATTTCGGAAAACAAAATAAAGTTTTGGCATATTTTTCACATTTCTTTTTTTGCTGTTTTTTAACTTTTTTCGTAATAAAAAAATTTTCAAAATGAAAACTGCCAAAATAATTTTGAAGATCATATTAAACCACAAAATTTGAGACCATAATTACATTTTTACCAATAGTAGTTCTTCTACAAATTGAATTTTTCAATAATTGTTTTGGGGAGTCGCTCCATTTTTAACTCCCTGGGATTGGGTCTGGGACCCCCAAATCCTATGTGATTCTGACTCGTCTAGGTATCTACTATCCCCCCTAGAAGTGTGACACATCATTTACGGGACACCCTGTATACTAAAAGAGTATTTTCTCTGTTATTTTATTCTATATTTTGTCGTGTAAAAATATTATACGAATTTTTAGAGTTTCGATTGGTAATGGGAATTTTTCAGTGAAATAATACATCTCCAAACAAAATTATGGAACAATGTATTGAAACTGGAGACAAACTTGAGTACGTTTTGTATTATTTTTCTACGAGCAAAAAGTGCAAGGTGACACTTGGTACATTTTTTCCTAGGGATGCTTCTGAGCAATTCAATTATTTATCTGAAAGAAAGCTAACTCCTTTCAAAAACAGTGGGGGGATGATATGTTTTTATTACTTCCAAGGCAATGGAAAATCACAATGCCCTTCAAAAACTGTAAACCGCCTTTTCTCCAAACGTATCCAATTGTCCTGGCAGCAAATAATACAAGAAAACAGTAAAGAAAAATAAATGGTACCGTTTTTTATTTTGTTGTTGCAATCATAGTTTTAAAGTTAAAAAATAAATGTCTATTGTAGTAGTCAGGATATATCTGTCAAAACATCGCCCTTTCTTCAAATAAAAATAACATTTTGTTGTCTACAGCGTTTGTCACCTCAGAAAAGTGAATTATGGGATGAACTGTATACTTTAACCTCTTTCAATGAATAAGCAATCCTTAGTGTGATGGGACAGATATCTGTATGTTTATATTCCGTCCTGTAAATAAGATATTTTATACCTTTGGTAAAGGATTGTTAAATTTTTCGCTTTTTTGATTGGAAAAATAGCAACGCACATATATTCAATTTTGCATAGTAGAACTAGTTCCTGGCACATGCTCCTTATTCAAATACAAAACTCATATAAAACTATAGACTTCAAGAAATTCTATAAACTTCATAACAGGATAAAATTCATACTATGAATTAGATGCTAATTTAAGTTTTTAATTATAATTCTTCTACAAACATTCACTACTAAATTAGTGTAAATCAGTAGACATACTCATTAGACAATCTTGCATTAGTATGAAAAGTTTTGAATGAGTTAACAAAAGGGTCTTCAAAAAAAACTGGACATCACTAAAAATGTATCTAAAATAATTTTAAAAAACGCATCCTACTATTATAATACCTCTGTATAGCAAAATTATTATCAATATTAGGCAGTTTTAACTTTTTAATCCTATCTCACCTTTGATTTATTCCTTATGTAAAAATACTTAATGCATCACTATTCCTTAAACGTATTTAAAAACTAGCATTAACTTTCATTTTTCATTCAAAACTTTTTCTTAGACTTTACAAAATGTTAAAAAATGTTTCAACTATGCAAAGAGTTCTCGTATCTCTGTTAAGTTAATAAAACAATCTAAAACTAAATTATTGAAGACACTGCATGGGGTTAAGCAGTGGCAACAAAATATGTCAACAATGTTTTTGAACTTCAAACAGGCCAAAAAGAGGAACACTAGCTTTAAGATATTAAATTTTCCTTTGTTTTGAGAGCGAAAAGCAGTCCCACTTTTCACACAGCAAACATTCAAGCGAAGGGATATCGCAAGGTTTAACTTTTGTGCCATGCCAGAGGCACTTTTGCATTTAAAAAAAGCAAACACTTCATTTTATAAAGAAAAAAGTATTAAATGAGAAAAAACCGAGAGTTTTTTTGTGATGTTTTTTAAACATCTCCTAAATACTTAAGGATACGTAACTCTCTTGTAGGTTTTTAAGATCTTAATATTGCTTAGTCTGAATCCATTTCCATTTTAATATGAAAAATGCTTAAGCTGTATAAATGAAACCTGAATAGTTATTTTAATGTAATTAAAGTGAGTGTTTGAAATTGTGATAACTACCTATACATTTTTTTCACGTTTGATTTTTTTTTCTTAACATTTTAGAGCAAATCGTCTTTCCATACAAACCTCAAAACGTATGACTTTAGGATCGTAGCTTTGAGGATAAATACGCAATCTTTGCTAGTCTCACTAACCAGTAGGAAGTGAAACCTCCTTCGATACCCCCTATAGAAGAGCTTAAAAGAAAGAATGGTGTGGTGAGTAAGAATCCATTCTTTTTCTATTCGTAGAGAAAAAGGAAATGGTCACGTGATTTCTGAAGGTGATGGATGATTGTACGCAGAAGAAATGTATGGCATTCGAATGTTCTTTCAGCTCGGTCAATAAATATCGACATTAGACGGAAAACTGTCTAACGAAAAGCTGTCTCTAAAATCATAACACTGTAGGGCAGTGGTGGTGAAGCGTGAGTTGCAAACTGGGGAAGAGCAGGAAGCTGAACGCAATCCAGCCAAATTTTATTTGATCGTAAGATTAGTTTTTTACAGTTTTAGTCCGAATTTCGTAATTTCACGTGATATTAGGATGTTTCACGTATGATTTTGGTATACCTCGATTTCTCGAAATTTTTGAAATGGTTGAAATTGGGATCATGTATTTATGTAGCGCTTCCCCTTTTTGCAACTCACGCTTCCCCACTGGTGTAGGGTCCATCGACGGTAGGTTCTCTCAGAACGTGAACAGTGTGTATCGCGATGTACTGCACTGACGTTTACCAAGAAGCTTTCATCACTGCTTTCCATGGATAAAGTTTAAAAACAGGAATCGAACCAATCTATCTTAATGGATGAACTTATTTCCTTTTTAAGCTTATTTTACGTACATTAATTTATTTTTTAGTTGTTTTTTTTCTTGATTTGTAAGCTCTTTTTACGAGCAATATGTTTTGAAGACAGAAACACTAGTTAGAATAGAAAAATTTGTCATAATTTTGTCATTATAACCACGTTTTGCACGGGTTAAGAACTTTCCTGGTTAGAATCGATATGAAACTACTTCTACTTTAAAGACCGAACCTGTAAAAAAATAACTTTACACCATTTGTATAAGTAAGTTAAATCCCGATAATTGCCACTGTAATTACATAATATTTCACTCCCAACCCTTTGTCCACAATAACCCATATCTTTCATTACTTCTGGCAATTTTTGTACGCGCTCTACGCCTCTGGATTTCTTTCTTTGGGAAACCCCTTTCTTGGGTGATTTTGAAATGTCTTCGAGCAGGCTACACTCCTTTTCATTTTTGCCCATGAGTTTTGAATTACCCTGTAGAACTAATAAGAGTTAGATACAAAAACGGACGTCCCTCCTGAAATATTATTCCCTTAACTGTACATATAACTGTTTGAATACCTGTATAATTATAAATTCTACTATATAATAGGAACTGAAGTCTTAAATATGAGAGACTACTATGGAGATCTCGATGTCAAATACTGGTAAACCATAATAGTGATTTAGTATAGCTTACCGCTCAAAGGATTTCGATGTAATGACTCTGAGATGAATTCTTGGACACGACCTATAAGTACCGTCATAATATCCAGCCTTTAGATAGACGAGTCGTTTCATCTAGGCATTAACATTCTAAGCATATATTCAAATTCCTAGCGAGCAGAATGAGAAATTTTGCACCGAAAAGGGGAAAGATAATGGAAGACGTCTACTCCTGAATCTGACAAGTAGCAAATTTCTATAAACGATTTATTATCAATACATACTTTAAACTACAAATGGGTTGAAAGAATTCTGTATCGGAAATATCTATAAATAACGAAAGTTTGGGAAATTTCTTATTAACATTATGAGTTAACACCCTCGTACATTGATATAATTTAGCTGCAACCTCAAAGGAATTTCTCAATTAGCAAAGTAATATCCCTCTTACTTTTCAAAATAAGAAAAGTATTTCACAGCCTATAATGTTTTCTACATTTAAATATTGAAACCACCATTTGTAATTTTTTAAGTACCTTAACTATAAAGTATTTTTTCAAAGAGGATAAAATGTCACATTCATTTTTAAAACCCAAAATGAAAAGGAAAGATCTAACTGAGGATCTTTTGTATAAGGTCAAAGGTGTTTCCTTTATTTACTTTAAAACAAAAAAAAAATGTAGATTGATAACCTAACCTCAAAGCAGCGTTTTAGTTTCTTAAAAAGGGAGCCTTTTCTTTTCTTAAGAACCGAGTGATCTTTCACTGATGAGGAAAGCAATAATATGGCTATGAATTATTTACCTTGAACATAATTTGCAATAAAAACAGTTTTGATAATAAATAGCGTATGAATAAAAGCGGTGGATAGTCTGTTATTCCCTTAACTGGATTCTTTCAAACAACGTTTTTTATCTAGAAATCAGAGATAAGACAATGTTTTTCAAAAATAAACTCAATGTTGCTTCTTTTCCCAATTGAATTTTTATCGTGATGAAATGGAACCATTACTCTTGATGAAACTCGAATTCTTAAATTACATAGGTTGAATCTTTTCTTTTTTCAAAAGTCTGCTGCTTTCTCCAAAGAAATATAATAACGGCGTTTCTTTTTAAAGGAGCATTTAGAGCAGATTTAATTTAAGAGAATACACCTGCTTAGTTACTTAACCTCAAATGATTTTTGTTGAAAACGTTAATATGTGTTTATACTTTAAGAAGCAGTATTACTTCAATCAAATTTGGTTTGTTTTACTCTGCTGAATCAATTCTGGAATTTGTTTTATAAGAGCGTTTATGCGTTCACCTCAACGTTTTCAAACTGTGCATTTAATCATGTATTTAAAATTTTTTCTTGCATAGATAATTTTTAAATAAACTTTAAATTAACATCCTATAAATGTTGAACTGAGGTAACAACCAGTTAGATTATGAATTGTTTTACAACTCAAATATTTTTATATTGATAAATATTTGAAAAAAAAACTATGTAATTTAAACCCACGAGACATGTTTTTTTATTGTACGATATAGTATCGTTTGGCATCAAATAAATAACACTATTTATTTATTATTTTATTTCAAACGGATTGGTTTAGTAGTCCTGATCTCTCTTTTACTGATTAAAAATTTTAACATAACAAGTCAAAATATTTTTCAACCCTCAACAAGACGCATTTATATGCTTCCATTTATCAAGAAAATAAAATTATCTTTTTCCCTTTTTTCGCATCTCATGTCATAAGTGTCATACGGTGAAAGGAAACCCCACATGATAGTCACAGCCATGAATTAATGGATTGGTTTTAAAACTATTATTTAAATTTACTTTAGCAGCTAATAATTATCCAATCCATTTAGTATGAATTCAAAAAAAAATGAAACTTCTTACCAAACACATTATTATTCTGAACTTCATCTGAGTAACTTGGCTTCCTGCAAGCTATAATATCTGATATTTAAAAAAACTTAAGTATACTAGGTGATACCACAACACGTATCCCCCTCATCCTTTCTTAGTTTCCTATACAATGTCGTTTAATGGTTACTGCCACTATTTCTGTGATGCGCGATGCGGTAGCGTTACAAATGCCAACTTTCCTGGATGATGTTCGATAGCACCCCGATAAAGTTGTTTTCGCTCAATGCAGTGTCACAGCGATCAATGCCTCTTTTCCACGTGTTTTCTTTGGGTGATGGGAAAGTGGCGGCTCTTGTTATCTGAATCGGGGATAATTTCTCCAAAAACAGATCGTTGCACGTACTAAGGACGATAGAAAGCTTTTGGGTGTTTGTATAGATAAGTGGTAATGCCATCTTCGGTAAACACACGTTTGTTGAGAGAAGGAGAGCTACTACAGGTTTTGATGCAAAACTTCCTTTTTTCAACTTTCTCTTCTTATTATTGACACCTATTATAGTATGGTTTAAGGAGAGTCTTGTACTTAGAACAATCATCAGTTATTTAAATCATACTTAAATTTGCCAAGATATTTTTTCTATGCTGTATATTTTTTGAAGTTCAGAATGCTGTGTATCATTAAAAAGTCGTGTTTCTTTACGCTTGAACTGGTAGACAACAATAGACAATAGCCTTCCTATTTTCTTTTCCATTTTGAAAGTTTTCTTTTATTTCCAAATCTGAATTATAGAAGTAAATTATAATGCCTTATAAAATTCCTCCTGATTGAGTTTTAGTTTTTGTTTCTTAAGGTTTTTGATCACTCTTGATATTCAAAAAAGTTCTTTATCTCGTTTCTGTTATTAGCTCTTTTTAGAGAAATCACTTTACTATTCTTTGTTTAACATCAAGTTTTTCAAATTCCTTACCCAAGTCAGCTGTATCTCGCTGAGTAATAGCAAAACACTTATCTGAAAAAGATATCTAATGCAATTCCCAACATGCATGCTAAACAACGTACAACAAAAAAAGTTTCGTTTTGGAGAGTTTTCGTCTTAATTTAAAGTTTTTTAGTGAACTAAAAGATTGGAGTACGAGTGGAATGCATAATTGTGGCCTTTTAAAAACTACAACACTAATCATCTAAAAGCTGTTCTATTTTCAACTATATTTTTATTTATAGTTACTTTTGAAAATAGTGTGTCGAGAGAATTAAGGATAAAATGAATATTTTTTAGAAAGAGAGGCAAGTATTATTACATAAATAAAAATGAATCAAAGTAATGTTCAATGAAGCTACCAGTTAATAATTTATTTCATATAAATGCAAATAATTTATTATAGTTCATTTAATGGAAATATTCAAATATTTTTTTTATTTTATTATAAGCTAGATAAGCTCGCTAGCTTTATAAGCTAGAGAGCCAATATGATAGACTCAATGACCAAAATCGCGCACTGAGGGGAAAAAACCGATCACAACGCGTTGTGGCATTTGCGAAACGGCCACAACACGAAATTCGCATTGTGGCCGATTTTTAAAAGGGCCACCCAAACCCTAAATAGTCCTTTTGAAAAGACAGGATGCCGTTTTGATCCTTTTTTAAGAAGCTCTTATATTTTACCCTTTTTTCCATTTTTGCTTCCTTTTATTGTTTCCTCAGTTTTTTTTTTATTTACATTTTTTCTTTTCTTTCTTTTTTTTACTTTTCTACGTTTGTCTCTATATCTTTTCGTGTTTTCTTTTTATTCATTTATCTCTTTTTCATTTCCCTATTACATTGTTTTACTTCTCGCAGGTGATCCCTAAGAACCTTTTAACCTGACCCTATAATTGAATCACTTATTTCAGAAACATGTCAAACGCCATTTTTTTTTCAAAAATGAGTTATTGGTGTCATATGATTCTGTAGGGGTAAACGCACATTTTACTATAAAAATAATAAAAATAACGGAATTTTAAAATAGTTTTCCAGCATGTTAAATTTCAGCTTTAGTGCAGAAACAAGTCAAACGACGTCGCTTGACTGGTTTCTGCACTTAAATTGCGGAGAATTTCGTTCATGCCGTCTCATCTACCGCTTGTTTGGGACTGCAGTTTGTTATTTAATCGCATACAAAAACTATATGCGATTGGAAAAGTCATTCTTTAGAGGTTAGGTCCATCAAGCCATATTAAATACCATATTTTTAAAGTTTTCTTACGAATCTCAGGACTGAGGAAGTTTTGGTAGCAAAATGTAAGTAAGCAAATGTAAGCAATTTGGTAGCAAATGTAAGTAACAAAATGTCCATGCTTGTGGCCATTTATCACATCCATGTGATTGATATTTTGGATCTATGAATCCAGTGGCGGATCCAGAGGGGGGGCCCTGGGGGCCATGCCCCCCCCCCGAGAAACCCTAACAAATAGCTTAAAAAACACTTTCTTAATGCTAAAATTCAAAAATTTTTTGGGGGAGAACCCCCAATCCCCCCTTTAATATTTTGACATGTGACATCTGTTTTAGAGTGTTTTTTCCTTGAAAATTCTTCCGCTTAAAAGAAGCTGTTCTCTTTTGGGAAGTTTTAAAATAGATGAATACTATAGTTTAAAAGGGCGCATTTGCAAAAATTTTCTGGGAGAGGACCCCCAGCCCTTTTCAAAATTTGGCATCTATTTATGATTTCATCCTTGAAAATTCTGTGGTTTACATGCTTTCAAAATGAGCTGAAACTTTATTTTTGGAGGCAAAGTTTCAAAATTTTTCTCGGGGGTTACCCCCCAGACCCCCTATCAATTTCTCATGGTTACTTATTTACTGTTTTCTCCTTGAACTTATTTCTCTCCTCTCCTTTTAGGAGTACAAGAAAGTTGCCCTCTTTAGGTGTTATCCAATGGGTACCAAATGTACAAAAATTGAGTAAAAAAACTTACTATTTGTAGCCAAATTTCAAAAATTTTCTGGGGGAGGACCCCCAGACCCTCGTTTTGCTTTCGAGCTAGTATTACCTGATGAAATCTTTTTAACTTTCACAAAGTTTCGCATTTTATTTATGTTATACTCGGAAAATTGGGAGCCAAACACCTCGCGAAACTTAAGTATTGTTATGCCCCTACAAAAAGGTTTCATCCCCCCCACTTTCTAAAACAATGGCACGGGCCCTGGATATCCTCTAAGTTACTATAAACCCCTAAAAAGCTGCTTAAAAGCAAGCACTTTTCAAAAAAATTCTGAGGCTCTGAAAATTTTGAATGTAATACCCTCCGACTCTGACATGGCCCCCCCCCCGAAAATCTGGTCTGGATCCGCCCTTGTATGAATCACTTTATTAAAAGTAGACATCAAATCTATACCCCAGATCATAATATTGAAATAATTAACTAATTTTGTAGGCTTTTAAAGCAAAATCGTTTTACTGTCCCCAAAGTTACTTCTAAGTAACTATTTAATTTACTTCGAAGATGTCTATATTAACATTTTGAATTGGCTGACCACTATTTTTGAGTCTAGAATTGAAATCATTTATAAAAATAAGTATATTCCCACTTTTATTGCCAAATCCTTAAAATAATTAGAGTTAAACTGTGAAAATTGGCCTGAATACTCTGTTTATTGCAGAAACCTGTCAAATGCAAAAATTTCAATAATTTTTTATGCAAAGAATAAAAATATTTAAAAAATTATTTTTGTCTGTAAAATACCCAAATGAGGTCTACTTTATGAAAAAAATTACTAAACACCTTCATAAAAATGTAGTGAGCTTCTATACAGTTTTTCTCGTTTATCTCAAAACAAAAAAGGGGCATTTGACATGTTTCTGAAATAAGTGATTCAATTTATTTATATCTTTTTTTTCTCTTTTCCTTTCTTTCTTTTCCCGACTGTTCCAATGATCTGTGTTTTACACTTATTTTTTTTCTGTTTTGAACTTCTGGTTTTTGTCTTATCTTAATTCCTATATTCTTATTTTTCCTCTTAGTTTACTTTTCATTAAGGATTAGTGAAATATTTAACCATCAATTATGTTTTATTTTTATTATACATGCAATATATTGAAAAGTTAAATATGGTGTAGTGAAAATTCACGTTGTGGCCGTTTCGCACATGCTACGACGTGTTGTGGTCGCATTTTTTTTTCGCTCAGTGAGCGATTTCGGTCATTGAGCGTAACATGTACATAACTGACCAACTGATATCAGAGTGTATCCGAGAAATATTGCTAGTCGTGGCGTCATCTGTTGGGAATCTTTCAACAAATTTCTACTGAGTTTTGATTTAAGCTCAAAAAAAATATTCAATTGAAAAATAATTTACACTCAATAGCGTTGGGATTTTTACTATGACTTTGGAGTTAATCTTTGCAAAGAGTTTCGAAATTTCAATGTAGATTTGAACAAAAAGTATACAAATACTTTTAAATGTCAAACAGACCCATAAAATAGTCTACTCTAGAAAATGTCCCATTTTATGGAAAAACCTGAAGAAATAGTAGGTAGTGTAGTCTCAATCTTTGCGGTATAATTGGTCACCCATGTATCTATGAATTAACTGAAATAAATTTTAAGTTAGTAATTTAAAAGGCACAAGAACTATTTACTGAATATTAAGAAGTGTGGCTCTGATTTGCAATACAAGCGTTCAATAAATCATATATCTTCGAACTTTTTTTTCTATTTAATTTAAAAAACTAAAACACAAAGATACTATTTTTGTTGGTGTGCATGTGCGAAGACGGTTCTGTGGATGTGGCTGGTATATTTACTAAGTTCTAAGGATCAAAAACCAATGTGTTATTTTTCCCATGAATTTAAAAAAAACTAAAATTCAGACATGCTATTTGGTAGCACCGTTATCCCATTCTGAAGGTTCACTGTTCCAGCCTCTGCATATATTTTAAATTGCGAAGTATCAACTTCTTATTAATTAGAGAACTTCATAATTATTTCGTAGTCACCACTTCAAGAATTAGAAAATATGTTTTAATACAAGCATCTCTAGGTTAAAAATTCTAAAAAGAATAACTTTTTGAGTTTTCTTTGCTGCATACTTTTAACTATGAAGGAGAAACGGATTCACAGTAACTGTGATGCTATGCAAAAAGAAAAGTTACAGGTGAAAATCGGAGGCCTCTTGACGAAGAAAATAATTTAATTTAAGCATCCCCATTAAATTAAGTAGATATGAAAAAAAATAACAGTTTCTTATTTTTTTTTAAGTTCTGTGATCCTATTTATTGCGTTTTGTTTTATTTAATTTTAATTTAAGGACGTTATAAACTTGAAATTAGTATTACTACTAGGGGTGGATGCTACTGACTTAAACTCAAAATCCCGGAAGGGACAACCATAAATTACGTGAGGTGTTTTTTCCAAAATCTGGACCCCCCCCCCTTGGTGAGATTTAGTGAGATTTTGCTGGACCCCCCCCCCTCCCCCCACGTGAGATTTGAATACAACCTTTTAAAAATGATTTTCCTTTTTCGTACTTAAAAAACAAAGAAAATCGTATAATTTCTAACATAAAATGTTGACGTGAGATTTTAATCGACCCCCCTCCCCCCTTGGTGAGATTTTTTCAAACCCCTCCCCCCTCTTTTTGACCTCACGTAATTTATGGATGTCCCCGAAAACTATTAGAGTAGCGAAACCTTTTTCCGGAATGCTCCAAAATCCGAAACGGAACTCCGGAACAAATCCCAAACGTAGATTGAAAACCTCGTCATCTACTGAGTGGTATTTATGTTGGTATTTTTTCTCACTCTTGAATTTGTATATTAACCTTAGAATTAAAGACGTAAACCAGTGGTTGTAAGGACATATGGTACGGTTGTTAAATGCACTGTCATCTTGTCCTGAAGGTTGCGGGTTCGATCCTCGGAAATTTTCTTTTTTTTTTAAATGGTAAAGTATTACCTTCAAATTAACTAGAGAACTTGTGTGATTGCTGGAACGGATAGCTTGGTGTGTTAGTGGATCAGTGATGGAGCGTAATGCTTCGAGTCGAAAGGACTGTGGATCGAACCCTGTCATCTACTGAGTGGTATTTATGTAACTATTTTTCCTTATTCCTGAATTTGTATATTAACTTTAAATTAAAGACGTAAACAAGAGATTGCAGGGATATATGGCATGGTTGGTTAATGCACTGTCATCTCATCCTGAAGGTTGCGGGTTCGATCCTCGGAATTTTATTATTTTTTTTAAATGATTCAGTATAAGTTCAAATTAATTATAGAACTCGAGTGGTTGCAGGAACCGGTGGCTTGGTGGGTTAGTGCTTGCGTAGCATGAGGTAGTTCCTGGGTTCTATCCCCAGTTATTATTTTATTAAACTTTCCTAAATCAGTGTCCACACGCATGCGCGTCGGACTGTGTAGTAAATAGGCGCTCGTAACGTAGAATAAATAATAAAATTATGTGCCATAGACGCGGCGCAACAACTTAACCTTTATGTGTCACACGATGATGCCGCCATCTATACTATTAAAAGTAAAATAAAATATTTAACAACATGATGGAGTATCAACTTCAAATTAATTAGAAGAACTGACCGGTTGCAGGAACGGATGGCTTGGTGGGTTCGCCCGCCAGTATCCCATCCAAAAGGCCCTCAGATCGAATCTGAGCCTTCTCAGCGGGTATAGCACTCGGAAATAAATACAGTTGGGTATTTATAAATTTAATTCCTGCTTATTCAAGGGGGGTCTTTACGATTTTTTTTATAACTCTTAACTGTAACCGTAACAGTAATTTTCTTTAAAAATAGTACCATTTTTAAGACTTTAACGTCTATTTTGTATAATCCAAGTCTACTCCTTCTGTCTTCGACGGAAACTAATGAATTCATTTAAAAATCTTTAAAAATACTGGATTAATATAATGGGGCTAACCATCCTCAAACCCCAACCACCTACCCTCCGTTTTCATTTAACTTCACATATTTTTTCTAATTCTTTAACTGGTGATTGAGTCACAGGTAAGGTTAGATGATATTTAATTATGCTAGATTTACATTTTTGTTCTTAATTTTTTAAGTGGTGACTGAAATTTCTCAGTAAAAATAACTTGGAAAATTTTCTAATATGCCATAATCTCATCATAGACTTCAGCAAACAAGAAGAACCGTTTCGTTCTCGGAATAGTGGACAGCCAGCCCTGGTACTGTATGAACTTAGACACAGTTAGTCGGACTAACATCTCCCGCAAACTTCGAATTCCTATGGAAGAGCATAGTGCGCATGTTCCAGAACTAGAAGCAGGAAGAAAATCCCATCAAAAGTGTCCACAACTTTAAACTCTGTAGCATGCGCACTAAGCACTTCCATATAAATTCAATGTTGTTCAGGAGACACTAGTCGTTAAGCGGACGATGAGGCTACTGAAGTTAATAAATTTTTCTTAATTTTAAAAGTGGTGAATAAATCAGGTCGGGTGTTATAGAGAAATAACAAAACCTTTTCTGTCGCAGAATCTTTCACAAGCTAGGGAAAAGATACTGAGCTATTTATATTATATTAAAAGAATTATTTTAGTCAATTTTTTCTAGTGCTACCGCTGGGTGGGAGGGAATTATTGGTAACTTAAAATCTTTCACTTAAATCTTCCAGTGAGGATAATGAAATTCTTCGATTTTGTGTTTTAGCTTGCTAAAAAGTATTCTGAAGCTACATTATTTTAGAGGTTCTCATGCGGGCCACACAAAAGGACTCCGAGGAACGGAAATCCATTCGATAAATAGTGATAGAAGGCTCGGAGAGGAGACCGTTGACCAATTACTGAGTTGACCAGAGGAAAGATCAATTGGGTGGAGCCTTTATTAGTTAACATGAATAACGATCAGCATGGCATCCTTTAGAAGGTATTAGTTAATAAAGAGACAACACTTGATTAATAAGTATTCATTAGCCCTTAGAGATTCAGATGGTCTATTCAAAACCTAAAAATGAAGAGTTTCCAGGTTATTAATCTTAATCACTCTCTGAAAGAGAACGTTAATTATCCGACGGAAGTCAATAGAAAGAGTCTACAAATCGACAGCCACGTTGCAAAAGCCTGTAAGTGCAAAACCTCAAAGTTTTCAGGAGACGAAAAAAACTGCATATTTTTCGTCTTATGAACTGTACTTTTTCTGTCCCGTTTTTATTGTACATTTAAGGCAACTATGAAACTTTTCAAACAATTTTGGTTCATGTATTTACCTTCCCCTCAGCGTCACTGCAACTTACAGAGTTTTGCTTGGTGATAGGGAGGTTCCCAACTTGCAGGTTATTTTATTACAAATCGTCATGGAGAAGTTTTGAAACGTCTTTGGCCGATTTTGGTGGCACTGAAATGTGCGCAAGGCCATCTTTAACAAGTACAACTCAAAACCTTATTTTCGCCAAAAAATGTTCTTACAGGCTTTTGCAATGTGGCTGTCGAAATATATTTATTTATTTAAATATTTATTTATTTAAATACATTGCCAAACAGAAGGGAAATTCCAATTACTTGGCAAGAAAAAGACACAGACAGTACAACAAACAAACAAGAATATAGTTTATTTTCCAGGAGACTGCCTAGGTACGGTTAGGTGTGATTAGTCGTTTGCGGGGTACCAGCAGCTTGTGCTGCTCGACCCTTAGCAGCATAGTCACGCCTCGGTAGGACCTCATTGGCTATGACTCGCCGCTAACCCACATCCCAATTTAATCACTGGTTAAAGTGGGAAGGAAGGATGCTTTACTTAAAAACTTTTTCCTAATATTTTTAGTGGTGACTGAAATTCCTTAGTAAAAATCTTTTGATAATTCTCAAGTAGGAAATAATCTCACGATAGACGACATTAGTCAAAACGTCACTTGCTTGTTTGGAAACGTAGATTCCATCCGTGATTGGTTCCGTACGGATTGGTACGGATTTACCTCCAATCACGGAACCAATCACGGATAGAATCAACGTTTCCAAACAAGCAAGTGACGTCACACTAATGTCGTCTATTGTCATGTAGAAAATCAACTTATTATTGACTGAAGCAGGAGTGCTACTGACTTCAACTCAAAATCCCGGAAAACTATATTAGACTAGCGAACCTTTTATCCGGTGTCAAGAATGGGATATTAGTCCTGAGAATAATTAGTTATTTTGTATAGTAATATTTTTGAAGTTATGTTTATTGCGGTGGGTTTTACCCCGTGGTTTTAAAAGTAATATCTTCTAGAGAAATAATAGTTATGAGTTTGTAGTTTTTAAAAGTTAGTTCAAATCGAGTAAGCAAATTTAGGAATCCCTTTCATTGTAACGTAATTTTAGTTCAGTTTTATGTTTTTAAAATGTATTAAAGTAATATAATATTCCTATACGGGCTCTCCTGATCAGCTTTCTACTAATTAGTTAGTTATCCCTTTCCCTGCCCGCCACAGAAGAGCTTCTCCTGAAGAAGAGTATGAAGGAACTGGAACAGATAAGTAGAGGTTATTTTATAACCAATTCGGCCATCCTCTCGCTGAAGGGACATCCGGAATCCCAAATTCCGGAATGCTCTAAAATACGGATCGTTCCAAGATTTTTCTTTTGTTCCGAAGGTAATTCCCCTCAAAACACAAATTGTGCCCGATGAGACAAAACGGTCGGGAATGAGTGTTACCTAACAGGCGTATGTAAACGCGACGCGATTGTTGCTACGGAGGCGAAAAAGTAATTGCATTAAGAACCAATGATAGGACCGGATTCTTCATTAAGATGTTATTACTGCTGCAGCCCTGCATTTATTTCTTTTATTAGACTTGATTTTGCGATTTCTTGTTAAGCTCAAGGTTTCCGAAAATTTCGATAAAACCCGGAATTCCGGGATTCAAGCTGTTAAAGAAACGGATTTCCGGGAGCTTTCACTGAAAAGTAGCACCCCTGTTATAATTTTAAAAATTTAAAAAAAAAAAACTTAATGAGGTTTTTTTACCTTGTGTGTACCTTGTATTTTTGTATTTCCACATGAAAAATTATGGATATAATACTGAATCTACTTCCGTCTCTACGATTAAGGGGATCCGGGACACTTCAGAAAAAGGTTTCTTATAAGTTTAAAAATTTTTGTGAAGATCAACCATCAAATTCGATGCAAAAATCCCTACTCATCACTTTTCAAAAAGGTTTTGAAAAACTTTAAATTCAATTTTTGTCGGAAAAATGTGGTTAGTTTAAATTTGATATAACTCAATATTATTCATAAATTTTCACCAAGTTAAACATATTATCTTTAATTGTGTGATTCAGCACTTAAAGAAGTATTAGTATATTTAAAAATATAAATAATCAAGTAAAAAAAACTCCCAAACTCTGAGCTGCGGCGCCAAGAATGTCTTTACAATTACAAATTGAATCGTCACTTTGAAAAATGAATAAGTCCAAAAACCAAGTTTTGAGAAAATCGGGGGAAAAAATCTGTATAAGTAATGGAATTTTCGTTGTATAAACACAACACCAAATTTTTACTGGAAATTCAAGGCCCCTACTTAGAACACAGAACAATTATAAAGAAATAACTATATATTCAAAAATATTTTATTGTTGAAAAAAAAAAGTCTTAAAACTTATGAATTTGTATTTGAGCTGAAAAAAATCTTAAAAATCACTTTAATCGACAATTAAATTATATTTCTTCTTAGTTCACAGCACAATGTTAAAAAATAGAAAGATTAAGACAAATAAAATTTAAAAATATTAATCTAAGTAATTAAAGACGTATCAATGGAGTAAGAGAATATCAATGAAGTTAAACATATCCACCTGGATAAGAAAAGATAATAACACTTTTAAATTAAAAACAAATTTTATTTTGGCTTAGTTTACAGCACAGAGAATGATAAAAGACAAATGATCTTAAATTTCAAATTAAATTTAAAAATGCAATGAATGGGCATCGATTTTGCAAAATTCTAGGGGATATATCTGCCTATGGGGGTAATTATTTATTTTCCTCTTCCCACTCATGTGTAGAGCAAAGCTTAGATATTTTTTTGAGCATAAAATGTTACTTTTCCCTTTTATGGACTCATTCCCTTTTTCAAACTGACAATTCAATTTTTATCTCTTCCTGTTCTTTCATTTTCAAGGATAAATTTGCCTACATTTTTTTGGGGGGAATCCCCAAATTCATTTTTTAAGAAATATTTTATTTATATTGTTTGGATATAAATTCAAAATAGATCTTTGAAAATAGCGACATTTATTTTGTTGCATTTGAAACTTGGCTTGCTTTGGGATTTAATTTCCTTTAACTTAAGAGTGATTATTCCAGAGAAAGTACATTGTAGTTTTGACAAAAAGTTAAAGTTTTATAGAATTGAATTATATTAAAATATTATGATGACCCTTTTTAGATATTTACATACCTGGTTTTAATTCCATTTTATTAAATATTCATGTAACACTTAATTTCTAGTTACTAATTTACTAAAAGGAACAAATTTGTAACAAAAATTTAAGATAATAAGCAGTTTTTTATGTCAACAGTTAATTTCATATTAAATCTAAAATTTTGGAAACTTTGTTTACTACTGCACCTTGAGCTTTTCCATTAAAATTTGATAATTTCTTCAACTGGTGGGTTATGTAAAAGTTATTTTCAAAGGGGTGCCACATGTCACATTGTCACATCCATAAAAAGTTTGGGAACCACAGTTTTAAGATTAAAACATTCAGTAATAATAATTCTACCATTTATTTCTTCCTATGTACAATTACTACACACAAGCACCGACTAATCATCTTATCCTAAAACACTAAAATCAACCATTTTATTATTTCCCCATTTTATTGCATTTAAATAAGACTTTATTTTTGGAAATATAAATTATTAAATCCCTACTTGCCTCTTTATATATAAAATACTATAACTCTTTCATGTATTCAGATAACATTCTGTGAAAAATAAGTAAGCAATCCAAATACTTGTTTTTTATTCAACAAATGTTAATGCACCTCTTATTTTCATTTTTTAAATCAGTCAAATGTCATTCAGTTTAATAATTTAAGTAGTACACAGAGGCATGCAACAAAAGTTTGCATACAACCATTGACAAATACACCTGACAAATACAAACATTGAATAAAGTGTAGTACCTATTGAAATATTTCTTTATATAAGATGTTTCCAAATATTTTGAAACACCAAAATTTCATGCATAATTTAGTTTTAAAAGTGAGATGGAACTAAACTATGCAAGACGTATCAAAGTTTACAGATTTTATTAATTAATCAATTTTTGACATAAAGTAAAAGTAATTGAATCATTAAAATAGATCATATGTAATCCATTCAAAACAATATCAGATAAACTAACAATTACTTCTATCATTGCTAAATAAACTATTAATGTTTTTTTATTTTGTTACATAAATATATACTTTTGTTTAATTTTTAAAAGTAGAATACCAGACAATATCCTTAACCCCAGGGCATAAGCACATGTTTAACACCTCAAAAGTTGTGTACTTTCCCTCAGAAACATACAATGAAATTTGATGATTTCTTGGCACTGTTTTGACAAAATTCTTAAGTTCAGTATTTTTAGTAATGGTGAAGTTTCAAAACTGCCAATCAAGACAAATTTCTTGGCATATGTCTAAGGAAAAAACTAGAATAAGGTATAAGGGTGACCATGTAATTGCTTGCGGTTTAATTTCTTATAAAAGGATAGTGAAAAGTGTACATTTATGAAATCAGAAATCTTTTGAAGAAGTTAGTGTAAGCTACAAACATTTCATCAAAAATAAATTGGCAAAGTAGTTGTTTGTAGTTGAAATATAAGATTTTAGTATGAAAATTGCTACACAATTTGAGATTAATTTAAATAAATCAGAAAATTGTAGCATTTACTTAGATATTTATGATTGATACCTTCCTCAGATCTATGAAGGATTTTTATATTAGTGGATTATTTATAATTGCTTAACTCCCATGAACCCAATAAATATTTATGTTCTTAAGTACTAGTTATTTTAAGCTTGACACTAATGCTTTTATTGTTTAACCCTTAAAACTTTTCCATTCAAACAATGGAAATAATTTACAATCTTTGTCAGTAAGATAGACAATCTGCTAAATTTTTTAGCTCTTTTTTTCAGCACAAGATTATTATAAAACAAGGAACTATTTCTTTCAAATATAGAATATCATATTAAACTTACAAAGAGTATCACTCATTCAAAATAATTGTTCAGGCACTATTATAAGTGATACTTTTAGAATGTAGTTTTACAAGTTTTAAGAAAATCGTTTTTGTAGCTTTCTGTAGCACAAAAAAAAAGAGCATACCAATGAGTTTACACTTAAATTTCAAAACAAAAATATTTTCTAACACATCACTTTACCCCTTAACTCTAATTAATTTCAAGAAAATGGTCATAAAAGTGCCTATTTTTTTATTCGTGAAAATTGTGTAGTAATAAGTTTATGAACAATATAGGACTTTAGAAATGGATTTTTTAATCTTATAGAAACATTAATATTGAATACCAGGAGTACAGCTCTCTCCCGTGAGTGAGAAATAGAAAGCAAATTGTTACAGTTTGAAGGAAAAAAACTGTTTAAATTTCAAACTTGGTCATCAAAGTTTATAGAGCTGGCTTTAATTGAGATAAAAAGTAAATGAATAGTTAGAAGATGAATCCTAGGCAAATGTTCTAATTTGCTACAAAATAAATAATTCATTATCAAAATACAAATGTATCACTTTTAAACAATTAGCTGGCATATTTACAGTTGGTCCTCTTGTTATTGGTAAAATTTTGGCAGGATCACATGGTTATGTACATGCTGAAAAACTAAGATGAATTATGGCAATCTAATGAGCAATGCCATTGCCACATTTAAGGCTATACATGCAAAAACAGACAAACAAAAAATGGCAGTGCGTAGGAAAACCAAATACCTAATTAGATAACAAGATTACAAATTTTCATATTTAACCATACAAAAATAAAAATCAAATAAATAACACTATACTCTCATTAGTTATCTCATACAATGAGGTAGACGGTTCAAATGTTACAGACAATTTCAAGATTCAAACATCACAAACAATATATTTACAAATTGATGAATTTACATCTGATAACATACAAATAAATAATAACGACATTCTTCAAATCTAACAGTTAAAATGCATCATAAATTACATATTTTGATGAAGAGAATTTCCAGTAGGTATACAAACTTAAAGGACTTTTTAAGATTTTATGTCAAACATATTACAAATTACTTTCTTTAAGAAGTGCTCACAAGAGTATTAGATGATTCTCAATATGTATTTATAAAAGGTTACAGATTGAGAATTTCTGCATTGTCATAAATAATAATAAAAATAAAAGCATTTAAAACTTCATAAAGAATTTTAGTTAAAAGGATAAAAGCACAAGAAATCCTAAATTTTAATCCTTAAGTAAAATACTTCTCCAGAAAGTTATGAGCAAAGATACTGACTTTAAAGATAAATATTCCAAGCATATACTAAACATCAGGTTCCAAAAAATGTAAGCCTTGATTAATAATGTTAGTAACAATTAGTAATAAATTTTATAAATTCAAATAAAATTTGCAGTTTTAATTGCTCATTATTAAATTTTCTTACAGCAAAATTCATATGAAAGAAATGCAGTTCACAGTAGTGATGCGATGACATGGTTATTTATAATGCATGTTGTGATGAAAATGACTCATGAAAAATACTGATAATGGAAGTAGTTTTTCATTTACCTGCAACAAAATATCATAAAATTATATAAGTAAAATGAAATGTTTCAAACAAATATCAAACAGCATTAAAAGAAAATGCTTTGTGAAAAATCAAACAAAACAGAAGCCTCAGTAAATTGATATTGAAAAAAGTAAACAGTAAGACAGGTTAACTAGTAGTTGATCTCAATGAAAAAAGTAGAAGAGAAGGATTATTCATATCATAGGGAGTACTGCTGAGATATTTTTTCCTACCTAAACTTTCTATTATTAAATCAAAACAAACTAAAAGAAAAGACTTTTAGCACCCCCTTATAACATTGGGTCACACATACCTGTACTACATACAAATACTTTGGACCTATAAAATACTGGTTTTTAAAACATTTCTGTTCAAATAATGTTTGGTTTTAAGAAACATTTTTCAGCCTTGGGCCATAAAAATCTCTTGGAAGGTCGCGGGTTGGACTAGACTGATCTCACTTAATATTGAACTTACCATCATAGAGGTAATGATATATCAACTACAAGGCCATGTCGAGGATCAGGAAGACAGGTGTCACAAAAGCCTCCACATTTTCCTTTTACAACCTGATCATTCTAAAAGAATTGTAATCATAAGATAAAATAGTTTTACAGTAGGATAACTTAGAACACAATTAAAAAGGGCAATACAAACCGTTTGATGCAATGTTATTTGACCATGTCTATGTTTAGAAACCCAGGATGTTTTAGGAGAAATCTTGAACTCAGTACCCAAAAGAGATATGAAGAATATACCCTGAGGACAATTAGAAGATCTGTAACAATCACCAGCTGTACCAAATGGAACAGGTTTTCCATAGTAAGTACTGCTAAATGTGTAATCATTAGCTGAAAAAATATAGAAGATTAAACATAACTATAGATATTTTACTACAGTACAGACAGTAAGTCAAGAAAAAACATGGTTACATAAGTTCAAAAAGTAATTGATTTAATTGAAATTCATTGAATAGAATCAAAATCAGAACTCACTTATGATTTCTAAACTTGTGATATTCAATGCTACTTTAGAAAATAAAGTATAGCCAAAATCAGTTCTATTACAATCACAGCTTTGATCAGGATTAACAGTACATCTATCAGAAGTGTCTGATCTGAAACTAAAATTGCTTTAAATGTGGTGACATAAGAATGAGTAAAAGAGTAGCTCTTTACAGAAAAGGGCCCCTATTTTTTGGTGCCAAAACATGAACTTCCATAAGAGACCCAACTTACAAAATGGCAAATTTCCCCAACCATTTTTTCCTGTGATCTTTAAAGTGAACAAAATCATTGTAAAACAAGCAATCGGTGAAAACATTAAAATTAAGGAATTTAACGAAAATAAACATGTTAATTTCAGAAAGTTTTCAAGAAGAAAGAAAGAAAATTGTAAAATTTAACGAAATCCGTAATTTTTACAGACAATCTGTAAAAGTGGACAAGTATGTAATTAAGACTACATAATTTTGATTTTAAAGCAAACACTAATTATATTGTTTGCCACTTGTTAGCAAATAGCTTATTATTATCAATCAAATATTGTTATCAGCTTCATTCAACCAAATGTGATGCTATTAAGCAGAGTTGACTGTATAAACACTAGATAACAAAACACATTACATTCATTGTGACATTCATTACCCATAAAACAAAGGACTTCCAAAAAAGACCCAATAGAAGTCTCTTCTTTAAAAAATAGAAAACCTAAAAAAATACAAAAATTTCATAAAATAAAATCATACTTATTTCCTAAAGAAGCAGAATGTATCACTGCATAATTTCTATCCTTCAGGTTAATGAATTCTTGGGGCCTGGCAGTATCCATTCTATCACAATATATAGTAACAGTTTTTCCTTTGATTTCTAACTCATAGTTTCCATTTTCTTGTTTATGTCGGGTGTTGCGAATTTCTGAACAACTTTGAGGTGGACCTACAAAAGGTAATAAGTTTATTTCCAATAAATATATAGTGATGGTTTAGATGCTAGATGGAAAATGTATTCCTACAATGAAAGTGTCGTCCCTTCAAAATGACCTCTTAAAATTTTCAGATTGTTTCACCCAACAGTTTTGTTTGTAGAGAATTAATAAGGGTCTTTTAATTATGGGCACACTGTAATGTTGTAGGCACTTGACTGAAGTTACTTCAATATATATGCTGGACATTATAATGTAATAAAAAGAAAACATTTTATACTTAACATGTACCCTTAAAGGACCTCTATCATTCATATATATTTATTGTTAATTTTACAGTTTAAGGGTATTAGAATATAAAAATAAAAACTTTTAAAAATTCACTTATATTTTGATACAAATGAATGAGTGAAGGAAAAATAATGGTCTTCTGCCATACATCAGTGTTTGAGAAAAAGTTAGTACGTAATACTATTGAAATCTCTTCCTTGGCTACTCTCCTGTGAAAATGTTTATCTTTTAAAAAAATTGAGAGTATTAAAATATTTATAATTATTAATTACATAGCCAGTGATTCTGTAGGTTTTTACATGGATGTAAAGATTTCAAATTCAGGAGTTGATATAAAGATGCACATGAACATTATATACTTACAGTCAGGAGAAGAAAAGCATTTTCTTCTCTTTTTTGGCTTTAAGGTAGACACACAATAGCTGTTTGGTACTTTTTTACCATTTAAATTGTGGCACCGTATCTTTCTCTTTTGCTTAGCACTCTTGCAGCTTCCTTTACACTATATTTGTAAAATTTAAGCAAGTATGATTATTTTTGGAAACATTTTGATTCTGAAAAACAATTACAACAAATAGAAATTCAATACTTACAGGTTGCCATTCATCCGGCTTCCACACAAACCCATCTGAGCAGTTGCCATAGTTGCATACCTCAGTGTCCTTAGGTTGACGTAAGCCACAGTAGCGCTTGGCATCCTCTTTAATTTCCTTAGGGTGTACCCAGCTATAATCATTTACTGCATGACAAGAAACTTTTCTCTTTCGAATACCTTCATTGCAGGATTTGGAACACTTGTAAGGAAGGATAAGAATTACAATAGAAAACTTGGTTTCGAAACTAAATTTTAAATACTAAAGTACGAAATAATACTTTATTTGGTTATAATAGTTCAATAATAAAAACATTAGGGGACATCCATAAATTACGTGAGGTAAAAAGGGGGGAGGGGGGGGGGTCCAGGAAAATCTCACCAAATCTCATCAGGGGGAGGGGGGAGTCAATTAAAATCTCATGTCAACTTTTAGTTTAGAAAATATTTGTTTTTTCTTTTATATTTTTTAGCACAAGTTTAGAAAAAAATGCTCAGATTAGTCAAAACAGCAAATCACAGTCAGTCGTGATAATTACAAGTTAGAACCATGTTTTCGATTTCAACATGTTTTTGTATCAAAATTTTGCAATCTGGATGGTAATTTTTACGCCGATAAAACAAAACTAGCGGTTGAGAAAATCTCACGTGAGGGGGAGGGGGGATCCAGCAAAATCTCACCAAGGGGGGACGGGGGGGGGGGGGGTCCAGATTTTGGAAAAAACACCTCACGTAATTTATGGATGTCCCCTTACGCTATACTTTTAAATACATTAAAAAACTAAACTTTCAAGTATGCAGGAAATCTTACTTCAGACCATTCACTTGTAATCCACATGTATGGGCAGGGTTTTAAATTGCATTTTCTTCTTTTCTTGGGAGGTTTGCCTCGTGATAAACATAAGTTTTCTGAAACTCTATTATTATCAGAATCTACACAGACAACTTCTCTAATCTTGAAAGTTTTACCACAAGGTGCAAAGCACTAAAATATAAATAATGAAATGCTTGAAACATAGAATGAAATCTTTATATCTGCTTATAACTTTAGTAAACTTTTTATGTAAAGTAAACTTTTTATGTATGATGATATAAAAATTAAATAATTTTACAATAGTTTCTTATTAGATGGTTTGTTTCCGGCTTTAACATATTTAATTTACAATGCATTTTTAATAAATATTTTGATTCAAAAATATTTATCAGAAAAATAGCATCAGTATATAAGGCAATCAAATGTAATCTGGATTTCAAAAAGTGTTATAGTTTTACCTGAGACCATATTCCATGCCTCCATGTAAAAGTACATTCCGGTAAGACTTTGCAACGACGTTTTTCTACAGGTGGTTTCGATTCAAAGCAGTTTTTGTCATCAACTACTTTACCATATTGTAAACATTGAGGCTGTCTGTACTGTTCATGAAATCCGCAATTTTTTGGACACTACAGAGAAAATTTCTAATAAAAATACACTTGAAGGATACAACTAAATTGTACAGCAAACGAAGTAGTTTTTAACTGCATTGTAAAAATTAACTTAAACACATTTTGATACTTCTGTTAGATTGAAGTATCCCAGATTATCAGTCTTTTAAAATTTCTTATGAGTAAATAATATGCTGGAAATCACATTGTAGAATGCCTAAGTATTATATAAATGCATTGCCTAAGGAAAGTATAGGATAATAACTCTCATATTTCATAATTTACCTAAAAATGAGAGGCATTATATACAATGCCTAGGCATTCTATAGAATCCCAGTGTTTCATACATTGCTGATAACATGTAAAATGTTATAAGAAACTATTTTGATACTGATTTAAAGGAACAAATTTTTACCTCACTCCAATCAGACCAATTCCATGTTGGGCATGGACCCAAGTTACAGGATTGGTTAAGGGGAGGTTTTGGGCTGGGACACATGTGTTCATATTCTTCATGGCCAATATCATTTAAACAAATAACATTTCTATATTGAACACCATCACCACAAGGAGAAGAACACTGTAAGGCAAAAATAAATTGGAATTCATGTAAGTTCTTATAAGAGCAATAGTAAAAATGTGTTGACTTAACAATTTTCAAGATATTTTTAAAAAATTGCTCTTAAAATAAACTATCTTTTATTTTAGGAGCAATTATTTAAAAATATCATGAAAATTGTTTGATTACAAGAGTAACACTAAAAATTGTACTTAGACTCAAGAAAAAAGTTAGCTCAAAAGTAACTTTCACCTGAGACCAGGGTCCTAAAATCCAGTTCACTTTTTTTGTTTCAGGGCATTTCTGCTTGATGCATGACTGTTTTTCCACTGGTTTCTTTGAAGGACTGCATAAACTTTCAGAAATCTTTTCTTCATTATCATTATAACATTGAACAGAGCGAAACTGACTTCCTTCACCACATGATACACTGCACTATAAATAGTAATGGAAGAAAAAGGGTAAGTAATTTTAAAACCTAGTAAAAATGACAATTTCAACTGAATATTCTGGCAAAGAGGTCAAATTAATTTTGAACCTCAAGAAAATATATCAGCAAACTAACTAAATATAATAATCATCCATACCTGATAAATAATTACATTTTAAATATTTAAACTGGACTAAAATGTGAACTATATAGATCAGTCCTGAAAAACAAATGACCCACTAGCCCTCAACTGGAAGTCACTGATAATTCAACAATAACTTTAGGACCTCCCAATAAATCAAAATTTCTTTTTACAATTTCAAGTTTTAAATAATTTTTTGCGGGACTGCCCATTCTTAATTTACAGATGCTGTACTTGCGTTTTTTGTGGGCACTGGCAAAGTAAAATTTCGCCTGCTATGTTACTCTATTGAAGGGCAATATGAAATTAAGAGGCTACCACCCCTCCCAGAGCTACCAAAGATTACGTTATATTTTTATAAACATACACTTGTTTTTTATTAATCTTTCTTTTAGTGCCCAAGAAATGTATAAGAAAAATACTTAGTATGTAACTAGATTTGATTAAGACATTTATTTTACCTCACTCCAATCGCCAACTAGCCAATCAGGACATGGCCCATTGTTACACTCATAAGTCTCTGATGGTTTCCTACGAAGATCACAATCCGAACTTCTTTCACGAGTTCCATTAAAGTTGTAGCAAACAACTTGACGGCGCTTAATACCATTTCCACAAGACACAGAACACTAAAAAGAATATGAATAATAAGACTTATAACACTTAAAAGCTTAATATTTTGTCACCTTAAATCTACCCATTAGTTTAATAAATACACCTTCTTACATTTTTAACTTTATAGTTAAGAGTGAAGTAACTAAGTATCATGCTGGGTTTAAAATTCTCTTTAACCCAGCATAATACATATAAAGGACCAACAAAAAACATTAACAAGCTGGCTGTAATAGTTTGCAGCCAGTTTATTTTCTGAAACTTACTATTATTTTAAAACACTATTTTCTAACATTAAAATTATATCAAAAATTAAGTACTGAAAAGGAAAATTATTCACTTTATGTTAAAATAAGTGTCATTAATTATACTTGATAATTTTTTGGAAACACCTGGTTTTATTTTATTTTATTGACCATAAAATAGTAAGAAATTAAAAAAAGTTAATTATAAATTTTAATCCACAGTGTAAAGGAGACCACAATAAAACATTGACTCCCAATAGTTAAAAAAAAGTTACTATCTACTGTGTGCTCTGATAAAGACCTATGATAAATTTATGCAATATTTATAAAACACAAAATTATTTAACCAATCTTTAATATTAAATAAAAATAGAAAGGACAAAATAAATAATACGGATCAGATCAACTATGTTTTTATTAAAGTAGTCCTAAACTATTTAAAATCATTTTTTGTGATTTTCCTATACTAGTAATAAACTAATATGTTTAAACTCAATGGTTATACAGTTCCTTATCACAATTTAAACCTTTAATACAATATTTTTAGAATATTTTTTAAGAAAGATTAACACAGGAGTTCAATAGAAAGAAGAGCCATAAATATAGAAGTAGGTAGTAAATAACAGAGAAGGCATTAAAACTTTATATTTTGTTACACAATAATTTAGCTCTTCTCTCAGTTAATGGATTTTTTTATTTTATGCAATATTATTAACTGTTCTCAATAAAAATATAAAATAAGCTATGTTGTGTTTTATTTGTTTTCAAAGGACTAGATTTTTTAAGATAGATTTCTTTTCGCTTTTCGGCAGAATATTCAATACTAAAATAGCTAAATATATAAAAAAATATAATTAATTTTTACTTTTATTTTTATATTTTAATTTTATAATAACTGATTAATTACTTACACATGTTTATACATACATTTTAGTTCCTTAATTCAAATGTGATACAATTATGTTTTTAGTTGTACTACGGCTTAACCAGAAAGTTGTAAAGTTAATGTTATTAAAATCGTCAACTGGTTGTTACTTTTATTTTGAAGGTACTTGAAAGAGTTTTATGATTGAAATATTCAGAGAAAAATGCTGGCTAATTTGTTTTAACTGATTATTTTGAAATCAAGACAAAAGAGGCTATTTACAGAAGAACGTTTATAAGCTCAATGGTCATTTGATTTACAATTTTAACCAAAGATCCCTCCATGTTTATGGTTTCAAATACGGTTGATAAAAACATGATTATTTAAACATGTTTTATTTGTTTTTTACCCTTGACACAGAAATGCTAAAAAACCATGATTGTTAAAAAATTAAATTTGATTTTTAAAATTGAAATTAGATTAACAAAGCTATACTTTCTAAATAGAGTGCAAACACTTTATCCTTTCAAATGATTTTTGCAAGTTTTCATCACAGAATCATTCTCGTTATCAAGCAATGCACTACCTAAGTCATGGAGATTTGGTGGTTTGTACCTAGGCTTATACTTGACACCAACTTTTTATTAAACTCTGGGTGATTCACACATGAAAATGGTGACTTTATTGCACATATAATGCGAGCAACTTGCTAAAAAATATATTAAACAATGTATTTTAAATTTTGTTTTTCTTTATTTTAAACATAACAACCCTGATTTAAAATAACCATGATTTTTCAGAAAAAGGTAATACTTCAAGGTGTACTTTTAAATTTAAATATGTAGAAAAAATTATAAGTAAAAAGCAGCCTTATTCAATTAAATTAAAGCTAGCCAAAAATAAGCAATTAAGTACCTCTAACCATTCTCCGACTTCCCAATGACTGCAATCCATACCACTACATTTTTCAGAGGTCTTAGGTTTCCTCTTAGTGTCACAATAGCTCAAAGCCAGGCGAGAATCATCATTCACATCATGACAAGTGACAGTTCGCCTTCTTATTCCTTCTCCACACTCATTAGAACACTAGTAAAATATTGATCCAGGATCCAATAATTGCTAACTATGCATAAAAACTTGTTCATAAAACTTCAAAATGTGATAAATTTTATTAAATAGTTCTAGTGAAATAGAGAAAATATGCCTAAAAACATCTAAGAAGAAAACAATACATCCCTTTAATTAGAACCCTTTATTAGAATATTTATCAGAACCAAGAATGTAGATACAACCATTTTGTTTTGTAAAAATTTAATCATAAAATTTTCTTTCTAATCTAAATTTTTTTCAAGTGTTTTTACATATTTATGTTATTGTTATGCAACTTTAAATAGTTAATTAAATATAGAGGAGGTAGCATTATGTTCCAGTAAATGCTCCACTGAAATTTTAATTGTCATGCTGTCAGATTTGAAATATACACAATGATTCAAATTTTAAATTAATATATTTCTGTCATATTCTGGGGTTTTTTTCCAGATTTTATACATCTTAATATCCAAATATGTCCTAAACATATCTGAATACGATAAAAGTTTTAAACCCCAGAGCAAGTTCATAAAAAATGCAATAGATGTTTTAACTTATTAAACATTTAAAATGTCTTTTTACCTTAGACCATTTTCCTTCCTTCCAAACAGCTCGATTGAATTCTGGAATAGAGTTGGTATCACTCATAGCTCGATTAGGGATTTTCCAATTTTTGTACCGGTGTCGGGGAGTATTCTTTTTCTTGATGTATAAATGATTGCATGAAATACCAGTAGAACAAACTTTGCTGCTTGAGGGACGGTCCACATGTGAGCATAAGGAATCATTAACTTTCAAATCTGAGTTACGGCAATACACAGCTCTATTGGAAGTCCCATTTCCACACTGGCCATGACACTGAAAAAATAATTAGTTATTTGCAAAAAGCCAATTTAATATACAAAATCAAAACTAAGTCCAAATGATCAGACTGAATGCTTACACTGATTTTAAAGTTAGAGAGAAAAAGGAAGAACTTACTTCTTCCCAATCTTCAACAGACCAGTAATAACAATCACCAAGATGACATGCTTCTTTGGTAACTGGTATTTCTGACTCTTTACAATACCTGACATCAACATATTTGTCTTCATGCTGGCACCAGTAAGGTCTTTCTTTCACACCTGTCCCACATGTTACAGAGCACTGGAAAACACCGATTTGTTAGATTTAGCTAGCTCTTCAATTCCTTCTTATTTACACATTGATACAAAGAATCTAAACTTAAGAAATAAAAACAATGTATACTTATAAGAACAATAAGGCAAATGTGTTTCATTGATGAACCTATTTTTTAAGTATCTTAACATCAACTTTTAGAGTACGTTAAAAAAGAAAGAGTAACTAATTTGTACCTTGCTTTTCATAATGATTGCATCTATAATCAGGAGAATAATTTTAAAGATGGAGAGAAAATTTTGATGTTAGAAACAAAAAAATAATTAATTTAATATAAAAAAGAAAGCTATAAATCTTTCTTGAAAATGTTGTGTCCCTTTTTTGATTCATAGAATCGTGTAAGAAATGTTTTAAGTTATGTCCCATTCTACCCATTGATTTAATAACTTCCAATGACATAAAAATTTTGTAACTAAAATTTGATTCTCTTGACTTCCATTGGTTTGAAAAGACTCAAAAACAAATCAGTAAAGTGATTTTGTACATGTTTCTAAAGCTAAAAACAACAGCTAAATATGTTTTACCTCAGTCCAATTACCCAGTTTCCACTTGGGGCACGCACCTTGGTTGCATATTTTTGTTAAAACTTTCGATGTTACATCACAATTACTTTCAGGTTGTTTGACATTTTCACTACTCAAGCATTCCACAGTTCTACGTTGTAATCCTTTGCCACAAGAAACTGAACATTCAGACCAATCTGAATAAACCCAAAAGGAATTGGAACAGGATCCCCAGCACTTGTCCTGAGAACTTGGCTTTGCTCCCAAGTGAAGGCAGTGTTCTTCTGGTACAGCATGAGAAACTTTAGCAGAAATTTCTTCTTTCATACATTTAATAATTTTATGAACTGTTCCTCTACCACACTCAACAGAACATTTATTCTTCCCAACATCTTTCCACCTGTAAAAAAAGTTCCAATGGGTATAAAATGAATTCAAAGCATGGTCCTAATTTTTTTTTTAAAGTTTTAATACATTAGGGTGTCCCTTATTTTCCAACTTAATTTTCTTTATGCATACAGCCTAATTTTTTTGTTTGACTATAAAACACAAACTCATAAATTTGTAGGTCTTATAAGGCACATCAATTTATAGAAAGATTTTTTTTTAAATTGATTAAGTGTACAATTTTAGTTTTCACATTTAAAAATTATCTGATTCCACAAAGGAAGTAATTTAAAAACACACCTAGAGATTCTTATTTTAATGTAATACTTTATCAAACATACCACATTAGCACCAAAAATCAAAGATAATCCAATTAAATAAATGCTTAAAATAACCATATCTTGCTTTTCTTGTTTTTATGTTTTTTAATATTTTTTTAATCTAAATATTTCCAAATTAAATACCTTCTTCATAATATATACTTTAAAATTTAGGTAGATTAAATTTCTTTATACAGCTTGCAGCTTTAAAACAAATGCTTATATGAGAAAACGTTGAATGAAAAAAAAACTTACTTTAAATTACAATGTTCATTACATTTTCTTGCTTTTAATATACTAGGCTTAGGTATATCCATACAGTGGTTGTCATTCACTGGATATTGATCAGCTAATCGAATACATATTGGCTTTAAAGAGCTTATTCCTACATAACAAAGAAAAATATTCATGGAATAATGCAATAAACTAGTGAAAAATATTTAAAAAGGAGTATTATTTTTAACATGTTTTCATGTTCACTCAAACTTTAAACTAAAACTTAAAAATTCAATGATGCTTGAAAGTACCATTGCAAAGTCTAGAACATTCTGAAAACTGAGTGGCAAGCTTCCATGTGTATAAATCTTCCTTTGAAAGTGGAACAGTATAACTAAAACTTATATTTGGGGCTTGCAATTTTCCAACAACAAGAACCTGAAAGAATGAAGAGAAAATATCAAGAGCAATACTAGAGAGGCTTTCATTTTGTAAAGGGTCAAATTACAAAAGTTAATATAAGGGAGAATTACTTTGCTAAATTTTGAAAAATATGATAAAATCAATAAGTTACATTTTGTAAGCTCACAAGAAAAATAATAGTATTTTTTTTATTCAAGAAATATTATTATGTATGAATCAAGCGACTGAAATGAATTATAAATACACTTCTCCAATTCATTTTATAGCCCAGTAAAACAGTTTTATTGGACATAATTATATTTTACATTCCAGTATTTTTTTAATATATCTAGGAAATATCCAGTTACCTAAAAAATAATTATAGGCTAAGATATTGTAACATCCAATAGACCATGCATGCATGAAAATTCATACCTCAACAAACAAGTCTTTCGGTATAGGCTCAGAACAATTCACTTGCTCAGTCACAGAGTGACTGCCCGAATAATCAATCATAACACCATGATATTCAATAGTTTTAGGAAACATACTAATCATAAAGTCTCCATTCAAAAGATACTTCTCTTTTGAATTTCTGTCTTTCAATGCTGTATAAAAAGAAAATTTTTAGGATCAAAACTAAAATATGTGGCAAAAAATTCAACTAAGAAAAAGATACCTAACTAACACTAACTAAAAAAAGACAACTAAAGCTATAGATACCTACACTTCAATGAGTTCAGAATACTTTCCGGAAATAAAAGAAACAGCTTACCTTTATATCCATGACAGATCTTACTTACCAAAGAGGTATTTATTTTTTGTCTTTAATGTAGAAATATTACGTTATATACTTACTTTTAACTTTGCTCTTCGAAGTACAAAGTCTCAATTTTTATATAGGTACTAAATCATCATTCAAAATTATTTAATTAAAATGTTTAAAAGCAAAATAAGAAAGTTTAAGTATGTGGTACATAAGTACCTATTGCAATACTTCTTAGATACAAAGAAAACATAAGAAATTATAGGTATACCATACAATCATAAAATTTTTAAATAAACTTTTCAAAATTTAAGTTCGTTAAATCATTTTTTATGTTATTCTAATCCCAATAAGTCATTAGGGTGGGTAGATTTGTTATAGCATTTTTTAAGAGTAAGAAAACAAAATGACCTGCATAAATTGTGATATTAACTATATAATAACTTACCAATGTAGTTGTCATCAATATTACCATCAGTACTGGACTGTTGAATACGTATATTGCTTGCCCCACTAGGTATCATAATAACATTATGATATCCTAGAAAATAGAAGACATTTTTTAAATTTTAACAAAAATATATTGATACATAAATAACTATCAGACTATTCTACAAAAACTAAGTTAAGAGAACAGTTTTTTGATTTCCTTTATGCAAATGTGGTGCAAGTTACTCAAGAACTTTACCCAAATTTTAATGGAATTTCATTCGAGTTATAAGACACTAGCAGAATGCTAAGAAGTTTCATTTTAAAAATTAAATATTGGAAAAAATCAGAAAATTAAAAAAAAACAAGTTGAATTAAAAAAATAAGATGAAGGAAAATTCTTTAATATAAACACCAGTTCACAAGTTCTCTTAAATCAGCCCAAACTTCTTCCTGATGAGCCCAAAGAAATTTTAAACTGAATTAAAATATTTATTTATATGGTTATGAAACAACCATTCCTGTTTTACCCTACTAGAATTGACTGGTTTTTTTTAAAGATTCCCTTACCATAATCAACTTTCTTATTAAAGCTCCCTTTTATTTCTTTGCAGGTATTATTCAAACCACCACAGACTCCACACCTATCCAGGGTAATGTTAGATTGAAGAATATGGTCACAACCAGCTGGCTGGAAAAAATATTTGAAAATAAAATTGTTAAATAAATTATTGTAGCAATTAATTTGTCAAAGCAGGTGAATTGAAGGCCCAATTATTTTTTAATGGCATAAATAAAATTTTAAAATTGCTTAAAGCTTACAAGAAATGCATTTCTCCAGTACAATGTAACATTTGTGCCATCTATCCCTTTGAGCCAAATTTAAACAAAGAATCCCAACGAAGTTTACTACTATACAAAGAATAAAATAATAAAATATAATTACCTCACATTTTCCGTTAACACAAATATCAAAGGACCCCACATCACATGAAGTTCCATCAATGACTGTTTCACGTAGCACATAATATGAAGAAGATTCATTAATTTTGCAATAAAGTTTACATTTCTCAGCATGAGGAACTAGAATAAAAAGATTTTGATTTCAATACAGAATATTTAATTAATTACTAATAGTTCAAAAATAAAACATTACTAAAGTTTATTCGAAATATTAAAACCATAATGTTGAAGAGGAATAGTTTCGATTCAACAATTTGTTTTTACTAAAGACAAAGAGATCCAAGCACGTGGAGTTCAGATTTGTAAACAAAAACAAAACAATCTTTTTTTATTCTTTGTGAAGGTGAAGAGAGAGATAGCGCTGCCATCTACCAAGAAACAGTAGAACTATTTGAGGAGGTGACTTTCCAAACATGTTCGGTGTTCGGACCGTAGAGATGATTACTTCTAGAACGCGCGTAAGCTGCAATTCAGCATGGAATTACGATGAATGGTGAAAATTCGCACCATAATATCCAGTATCCACCCACCCATCCATAGGAGTGGAATTTCGGATTAGAAAAACCACTGTTTCAGAAACGATTGGATTGGACTAAATATGGCATATATGATACGCGGCGAAAAAAAATAATTTTTTTAAAGCAAGTTTGCGACTGTTTTAAACAGTTGCGGTAACATTTTAAAAATGTGTTTTCTGATATTTGGCAACAAGTTTACATTCAAAATTATTCTCAATACCTAAAACGACCCAAAAGTTTATAAAAATTCTTACATCCTTGAAACTGTTTTTTTTTTACAGTAATACCCGTTAAATCATATTCTGGTCAACTCGCGGCACCTTGATATCTCTCGACATTCATGAATTGGGAAACTCAGGAATAGTCACCAGAAAGGATTTAATCACCCCCTTTCGTTAAACATACACAGCTTTTAAAATTCTCTCTCCGTGCTTTTGTGCATCATTGCTCTTCACCATCCCTTTGCTCCTGATCCTCTTCTCTTAAACATCCATTTGCTCTTTAACCTCTCTCCTCTGCAGAATCTCTTGGCTCTTCAGCTTCTTTTTTCTCTTCAAGATTATAGTGCTATTGAGCTCTACTCTTGAGTCTCTCTTTTCTCTTCAACATCTCTGCTCATGGGCCTCTCTTCTCTTAAGCAACTATATGATATTGCGCCTCTCTTCTTTTCAGCATCCTTTTGATCATGAGTTTCTTCTCATCAGCATCTTTTGCTCTTGAGCCTCTATTACCTCTTCAACATATATGTGCTCCTGGGCCTCTCCTCTTAAATATCCCTTTGATCCTTAGCCTCTCTCTTCTCTTCATCATTTCTTTGCTCTTGAGCCTCCTTTTTCTCTTCATAATCTCGTTTTCTCTTGGGCATCTCTATGCATCTGAGATTCTTTACCTTTAAGCATCTCTTATTATTATTCGCTTTTATTTATACCTATACATGGCAGTCTAGCACTGATACCTTAATTCTTTTAAGTGAGCTTTATTTCTTTAAGAAGTGTAGCACTTCACCTCATTGCGGAGCACTTATGAACCGATTGGGAATCACTGCTCCAAAGGATTTCATTGTTGAAAAATAATTTATTTATTAGCTGTCGAGTTTTTCCTAAATACTTAGGAAGTCTCATAATATCCCTCATAAGAATAAGTTTTAACCACATATGTAAGAAGTATACATGTAAAGAAATATTTTTATATCTAACGAGAATAACATCCTAAAACAACTATAACATCTTACTTCCTGTGAATTGTGGGACCCATTTTGCAGTTCTGGGCAATCCTGGAATATTGATATTTCGGTTGTTGAATTCGGCACATTGCTCTGCTCTGAAATCCCGGCCGCCTACAGGACACTCCTGAAAAGATTGCAATGATGTTTTTCAAATAAAAAATACCTAAAACCCATGCTTCCTAGTAAATTAATACAAAAGTACACGCTAAGAATATTTGCTCTTCCGAAAAGTTAGAAGAAGATGGCGTCCATGTGTATGACCCGAATTTTAATAGAGTAATATTTAAATTTGAATAATTTTATCCAGTTTTTTTTTTAATTATTCGAAGAAAAATTAAATATTAGGGTACTAACCTGAATGTTACACGATTTGTATTGTACTCTGACTCCAATGCAGTAACGTCCTCCATTTGAAGGCCTGTTAAAAATATATTTATTGCATGGATTCCATACAATCAGATATTTGAACTCAAAATTTTATTTCATGTATTAGAAGAACGTTCAAGGAATTGTTTTGATTGCGTAAGAAAAATATTAGCCTCACCATTTTATACAATTAAACCTTTAAAGATATAACACATTTTATAATTCATTACATTTTTACTACACACGATACTATTCTACTCTTAAATCTTTATCTAAACGTATTCAAACTGTTAGAATTTTGAACGTACTTCGGGGAATCACATTCTCTTAGTCTCTGCTGAACACCTCCTCCGCAAGTTCGGGAGCATTTTCCATAAGGGGCCCAATGACCCCACTGACCATCCATGGGGGTCAAATGAGCTGGACGGTACCTCAGACACTCGCCTTGGAAGCAACGCTAAAGAAAGATAGTGGCCCGTGAACTCAGAAACACTGCCTTTGGAAATAATATTTTAAAATATATTCAGAATTAAAGTATGTAAAAACAGTCTTTTCAGTCCCAACAATAGTTCGTCTACTTTTCATTTAATTTAAATGGTAAATTTGAATGAAAATTCTAAGATAGACGGAACGCTCCCATGTATTTTAGAGAAATTTGAAAGGCTAATGAGACGGTGAAAGAGTACGAAACGAACTCATGTTTCATAATATTACTCCCGAAAATTTTGCAATTGTAATGTGCTTTAAAAAGGTAATTATTAAAACAGAGAGTGCAATGACCTTCTTATAGAGTGAATAATATTGTAAAATTTCTCTTTGCAAATTTATATTACTCATGTGTGCCATACAATATTTCTCTCATAATCTGTGGAGTTTGAAACGTTTATATGACCTGAATATATTCATATAGTATAAATTCGTAAATAAAGCCAATGCTTAACACTTATATCGAATCACCAATATTTCAAAAAGTAATAGACTTAAATCAATTCCTTTTTGGTTTTACAAAATAAAGAGCCCTTTTCCTAGTTTTTGTATATATATTTAAAATATTTCTTACTAAGTTAAAATTAAGAAAACTGCTTGAAAATTTAGTTCTTATCATTTATTGATTCAAATAATACATTAACTCATTTCAATTACTCTTTGGGATAAAGAAACCATTGTTCGACAGTACCTACCTTTTATTAAAGTAAATGTAGAATATAAATGAGATATATGATTATTTTCTTAATAATTTTATTTCTCAGAGTCCAAGTTTTTGCTTAATTTTTTTATAGACTGTTAAATATTGGGTCCATTGATACTCCACTTATCCCCGATATCCTAAATTGAAGGGGGCATTTTTCGAAGGAGGCAAAAAAGTGTTTTTAAAATGTGAAAAGTTACAATGCTTGTTAAGTTCTCAAACACTGCCCTGTAAACAAAATAAGTAAGGTCAAATTTACAGAAAAAACTGACAGCCAGGACGCCAGTTTATATTAATTTATTTTACGGATATTTTCTGTGATTTTTCACAGACTTTCCCTTTTGAATGGTGTATTTCTGCCTATGTCACAGAATTTTAACTGTTTTTTATCTGTTTAATTTCAGAAATTAATAGATAAAACCCGTTCATTCCCAGTAGTAGATCATAATTTATTTTTGCCTTTTTTAATAATTATAAATACTGTTACATTTATTACCAGGGGTATGACCGAAAGAAAGGAAGGATCATTACTATTATGCTGATCGGTCTATGTAGGAAAACGCAATAGAGGTATATCAGTTGCTTTATTATGCAGACGTTGTTAATTATTTGACTGGCGAGTTTGGGCATTAAAACCAGTGTGGGAACTACCAACTTCCATCGCAAAAAAAATAAAACAGGGAAAAAACTCTTTTTAATATATGGGTAATTTCTAAAAGATTTACAAACAATTTTTAAAATGCAGTTACCTAACCCTAATTGGAAATACGCATACGGTTCGAACCAGTCAAATTCGGGAATCAGCAGCACCCAAAGAGCAACATTTTTCTCCACGCGAGGATGAATTTCTTTAAAAAAGGGTTTCCATGTTATTTTCGCGGCCAGCCTTATCCATCAGCTGTGAGGAATAAGGAGGTCAAGGTAAAGAGAGAGCACTTCCAAGCGACCTTGGGCGGGGACGGGGGAGAGAAACTCCTCTTGAGGATGGAAATTTACTCCTCGCATCCACAAGGCTTCGGTTCTTCGCGGATGGGGATTGACCGGTTTGGATCCTCTCGTTGAGTTTGACAGACACTTAGTTACCATGTCAGGGAATCACTCAAATGCTCACTTGTTATTCAGGATTTGCATCGAAGAATGAATCAATTGTTTGGAGAGTTTTATGCACTTTTCTTTTTGGGCGAATTGATGGGAAAAAGTGAGGTTTTTAGGCAAAAAGATTTTTCCGCCTTTCGTAACAACCGGTTAGTGCAAAAAACCAGTTTTATTGCCGTATCCTAGAGTAACATTATGTTTAAAAAATGCGTGAATTCGTCGAGTTCCCATTAAAATGAAATCCGTTTAGAAAAATAAGAAATAACAGTAGTAAACTTAAAATTGCTTTAAAATATTTCGTATATATTTAAAAAGTGATGTTAGTGCTTATGAAGCAGAAGCACATCTTAAAACACCGGTTTTCTTCAATTACCTTAATTTTTTGAATCGGAACTCATAGAAATACAATCTCAGAAAATCTTTGAATATTATCTCCAATTTCTATTTCTCTCTATATCTTCAGGGCCGCCGAGAGCCAGGTCGGGCCCCGGATAAAAGGTTGAGAAGCGGGCCCCCAATGACATATTCTCATTTCGAAGTAGGGGGTGAAATTTTCTGAAGTACCTCCACCCATGCATTCATATGTTTAATGTAATTTTTAGAATATTTCTAGGCAAGATCTGAATTTTACACAACTTAAAAATATCGTTTTCTTGATAATACGATGAGTACCAAGTAATAAAGGGGGTCTGGGGGTCTTCCCCCAGAAAATTTTTGAAAATATGCCCCTAGAAAACTGGGAATTTACTCATTTTTGGACCTTTATGTGAACAAATTAATTTCCAAAATGATATCCGTCTTGGTACTCAATATGAAAAGCTTTGGGTACCGGGTCCCCTAGCGGCCCGGGCCCCGGGGTATCGTACCCCCTCGCCCCCCTCTCTCGTCAGGCCTGTATATCTTTGGATATTTTCTCTAATAAAATTAGTTATAATGTTATGGATTGTTAGAAAGACGATTAATTCCTGTAACTAAATCTAAAAGAACTCCGAAGTTTCTTCAAATAACGGAAAGTTTCTGTATTTTGACAGAAAAAGAAACAGATACTTCCTCATAGTACAGAAAATAACAGGCAACAGTGCTGCAGATTAATTTCCGTTATTTGAAGAAAGAACTTTTTACAACGAGACTCACCTTCCCTTCGCCGCACTGCGTTCCATCAGCCCAGGGCATATGCTGCGTACGGCAGCCACCCTGCGCAGTGTCGTCCATAGTGCACCACAGGCGCTTGCACTCGGGCATGTAGGGGCAGATGCTGGACTTGCGGCTGAACACCAGCTCGCACTGTCGGTCCTGCGAGTACAGCTGGCCCGGGGGCTGCTGGAACTCATCGTCCAGCAGCAGTCGGTTGCGGCCGGGCGGGTCGGTCAAGCAGCGGCCGTAGCCCACGTCGAAGAAGGTGGTCAGGTAGAAGCGGCTGCACTCGGACCAGCTCCAGGGGTGGCTGTTGTAGTCCAGCATGCGGGCCATCACGTGGAGCCGCTTCTTCTGCGAGTGGAAGCGCGAGCACTTGGAGTCGTCGTCGTGCGGGATGCTCATGCTGCAACGAGGGAGTAATAGGGAGTTGTTATGGTCTAGCTCGGATTATTAATCAACAAAATCATACTCAAGCGCTCAAGCTGCAACGGGGGAATAGAGCATTCGCACATGACGCCACAACCAGTCATTTTCTTTTAATTGTTGGAGGACACGCACCTGTTGCTAGGGTCATTGCTAGGTTCGGGGGACCTGTTGCTAAGGCGGATGCTAGGTGCAGAGTCACGTGATTGCAAATGCTCCAATAGAAGCCTTCGCACATGACGTCAAGACCAGTTATTTTCTTTTAACTGTTTACTGCTGGAGGACAAGAACCTGTTGCTAGGGCGGTTGCTAGGTGCGAGTCACGTGATTGTAAATGCTCTATATGGCATGGCTCATTCCCAGTGTTTCAATTTCACTGTTCATCCTGAGTGATTTACTCTTGTGAATCGCTAGTTTGCATAGAAAAGTGAAAAGGAAACGCCAATGCACACTTTTCACTTTGGATGCATTCCTCCAAAATGAATACCAAAAGTGAAAAGTATGAATAAATCTTTTAGTTACCCTTGGATTCGTTCAAATTTTGGGCAAAAAATATTCCATGTTTATGCTGATTTTTGACACTTTTTTTCTAGCGAAACAAGCTTATCTCAAAAATCCTCTTTACACCACCAAGTACACCCCCTTGGAAAAGTAATTATACCCATGCTGCAAAAAAGGGAATACTGCATTATTAATCCTTAAGCTCGGGAACTCAACAAGCCGTACATCATTCATATGCTGCAACGAAGGAATATTGCATTAGCTATCTTTGCGTTCGCAGATTTATCATATACTCATGCTGCAACTAGGGAAGGATTAAGTTTAGCCCACAGGAGAAAAAAATTGGAAAATATTTAATTTTCAAAAGCAAAACAGGGACGACGGGTTGTTGTGAATATGGATGATTCAGTTTTATGCTTCGAAGGGCATACTACTACAAAACATTGAATATGGTCTCTGGCTCGTACTTTTTTTCCTGACTGTAAACCTTAAAATCCTAGATATCTCTTCTAGCGGTAAAAAAAACCTTTTTCTCAAGCGAAAAATGCCATTTATCAGTCAAAAGTCGAAATAATTTTATTGCGTAGTTTAATTTTCCATATTACGAAACCACCACCACCCTGTATGATGAAAAGCATGACAGAACCCCAGAACCCACTGCCTCAAATCGAAAATTCATTACTCACTTTCAAAGAATAATGAACACGCATATATTTCTCTATCCCGTTGAAACATTTAAATACGTGAATAATTAAATAGAAACACTTTTGAATATTTGAAGAACAAATAAAAGACGGACGTAAACATGTTTGCCCAAAACGTCGCTACATGTTTAAACTATTAATAAAAGTACAGCTTCCTTGAATTATAAACCATGTTATTACAAAGGATGTGGTAAATTAATTTTTGAAACTAGTAAAAGCACTCAAGTTTATTAAACCGCAAAAAATAGCCATTACATACCAATTAACTCATCTTTAAGAAATTGCACTTAAAAGGTTGGAGATGAACTCGTGGTTAGTAAAAATGGCACGAGCTCCCTTTAACTAATTTCGTAGAAACCTTTTAAATTTTATAAGATGTCACGATTTCTAAGAAAAGCCACGAAACCATAAAAGAGGTTGTTGTGCATCATCGAAGAATCAATATCTTATGACTAATTGATTGAAACACAAATGAATAGTAAACACTTCCGAGAAAAATTGCAACCAAAGTGTTCCTGTTATTAAGAATTAATTAAGAGCTCCTAGGAGATCTTTCATTTGTAGGCTAAAATGAAATCATCGCAAAATCTACACGATTTTCAGAATATTGAATGGAATCAAGATTGGACACACTCGAGGCTATGTATTCCCCCACCACTATCCGTCACATAAGCAGCTTAGAATGCTACGAACGACAGTTGTTTTGGACGAAAATCACAAAATTTGAGATAACCGTATGAATTTGGGCTAATTTTTAGATCTTAATTTCGTCAATAGTTCGTGTGTGATAAAACAAACAAACAACAGCCCCTGAAATTCCTTTTCCATACGAACAATATGAAGGAGCCGTTAACTACTTACTACTATACTGTCAGTAGGTCTTATGAAAGATTAAGTTGAGAAAATATGTTTATGTGCAGCACTTACAGTGCGTTGAGTGGAGCTTGATAAGATAAATATTCTAACCTTCAGATTTAATTTAAAATAATTTTTACAACGATTAAGAAATCTGCATCACATAAGGAAGCAGCTCTACCAGAATAACAATTGTGAAGGTGCTTAAATCAACTTATTTTTATGGAAATGTCCAGTTATTAGCAATTTGAAGGCTTCATTGGCATTTTTACCAGAAAGTTGCATTAAGTGCACAACTAAAACGTCTTTGTTAATGAAATGAAGAATAAGTTTTTCAGTGTAGAATAACGTCGTGTGATAAACACGGGGATAAATGTATGGAATATTTTAAAGAGGTCTTTATAATGGGAGGCCTGAAGCTATATTTTGTATGTGAAAAGAAACTTTACTAAATTAGAGTGCTCATGACCCGAGACGAATCGGCTTCTTGTTGCCGTGAATCACAAATTGAACTTTAACTTTATGAAAGAGGGAAAAATTTTAAACTTTATGAAAGGCCGTTCCCTATTTTAAATAAATAAATAAATAAATTTTATTTCCATCATACAGACAAAAAAATCCATTTACATGAGGAAAACAGAGGAAGACACCGAATACATACACATACATTCAAATTACAATAAACACGTTCAAAATACAATAAACATTAAACAGAGAATTACAAAAATGACTGAATTACAAATTGTTTATATAATCAAATTGAAGTTTTTTAAAACTATCAAAGAATACGTCACTGTGCTCTGGTAAGTGATTTATTATTTTTATGAATTGTATTATTGTTTGTTTATTTAAATATGATTTGGAATAAAAAGGTTCTTTTAAAATTTTGCTATTTCTTGTATTATATGGGGGAACATGTATATTTATTTGATTTAATATAAAAGGGCAATCAATATTGTTATGTAAAATATTATGGAAAAACTTAAGAATAATAAGTGATCTGCGCTGTTCAAGTAAGATTGGGGTTTCAGAATTGGTACAATTGAATTTAAAAGATAAATATCGTAGAAAATTTTTTTGCACTTTTTCAATTATATTTTTATTGGATATGCTTGTAGGGTTCCAGATCACAGTGCCATACTCTAGTATCGGACGAACTAAAATATTAAAAAGATTTAAAATCACTGATATACTACTAAAATTTCTTGTTGATCTTCGCAACATTCCCAAACATTTACTGGCCCTCAAAGTGATGTCCTGAATATGAGCGTTAAAATTAAAGTTTGAATTATAAATGATACCAAGATCCCTGATGATAGATTTTCTGGATAATATGATATTATTTATTTTGTAACCATATAAAAAAGGATTAGATATCCGAGAGAAAGTTAAAATAAAACATTTGTCAATATTGAGTGACAGTTTGTTTCTCTCACACCAAACAGTTAGGTTGTCAAGTTCAGTTTGTAGACTATTTATATCATGTAAGGAAGATATTTGTTTGACGATTTTCAGATCGTCAGCAAAGAGTAAAGATGATTCAAAAATTGAAATTATATCATTCACGAACAGATTAAAAAGCAGGGGACCAAGAATTGACCCCTGAGGGACTCCTGAGGTACCATAATAAGGATCGGACAGAGAGTGATTAAATTTTACATAAAGAGGCCTATTTATGAGGTAAGACTGTAACCAAGTGTGTTTAGTGTTTTATTCAACTTCCTCTGTAACAAGCGTATTTTGAGGCATAAATAATCTTGATTATTCAGCAGTTAATACCTAGGAAGTACACAATTTTGTCCAGATTTTGCTGTCAAATTTAATTATATCTGTACTAATACCACGTAAAAATATTGTTAAATATTTTGCTCGACCCGGGTAAAAGGTTATTTAAAAAGTAAATAGGAGTTACTAACTTAGATTCAAGGGCTACTTTAAGAATATAATGCAGATTTTAAAGTCATCTGATTACACAAGATAAATTTGTTACCTAATATGCGTCATTGTAATAATCGTTCTCGCTTCGTTGTAGATGTGGGGAGGAATAAAGTATCTAGTAATCAAAGAAAAAAAACTGTGATTTTTAATGAAAGTGTTGTTGCAATCAAACACAGAATGTTGTATTTAGATGTAGGAGTCCATAAAAGTTTTCTTTTTCAGATTTAGTAAGTTTCCTATCAATCTGAATTCCTTAGCATGGTCAAGTGTTCAAAAGTTTCACTCGTGCTCCAACAAGAAGTGCTATTAATCCAGGTAGTATGATAAAACAGATTTATTGATAATATAAATATAATAGTATGATATAAATTGAAAAGGAATTCAACACATTAAAAAATGTCAGTTTCCTCGCACTGCCTGGTAAACCTGAGTTTCAAACGAAACACCCAAACTGTTGTTCCTCTAGCTGTCAGACAAAACAAACGCCTCCGTTACAACTTACAACACTGGCATTGTGAAATTCCACTTCAAATGCAAAGCAGAGTTCCCTTCAAACTGCTTTCTCAAAGCAGTAAATCACAGCCAGATAAAGCGCGAGCGTGCGTAATATTATAACAAAACTGTTCGAGAGAGAGAGCAGACTTTTCACTCCAGAATTGATTTCAAAAAGAGGACCTTTTCCTAGAATGAAACCGTCCTTGGCGGGAAAAAGCAGTGTCTGCATTAGTGGTCAGAGACGTCAGAGGTCAATTCAGGGTCGAGGCTGTTTCCTTCGCCAAAGAAACAGAAAACATAGTGGTTGTGTGCGGGTAAATGAGCTCCGTGGACAACTTTACTTTCCCGGACCGTTCGCTACCCGCGGAAGCTGGATTCAATTAAACTACCGGAAATCTCGCTTCCACATATCGTCTTTCAGATCTGCATTGGTGAAGAGTGATGAGTAGGAAGATATCGTGTGCAGATACGGATACGGCAGAAACGACTACTATGATAATGGAAGAAAAAGGTATGGAGAAGAAGGTGAAATTATTTAATGGAGATGGAGGTAAGGATACGACAGATAAAACTACAATGATACAGTTGATACACTCTAAAAATCTGTTAATTTAACAAAGAAATCCTGTCAGCTATGCTTGTTGAAAACCCCTGTAATTTTTACAAGAAAATTCTGTTATACTTATTCTAAATCTGTAGTAAGACTACAAAAAAAATCATAACTGATACAGGTTGTCTCTGCATACAAGGTTCTGTAGAAATACAACAGGATTTCCCTGTTCAAGTTACAGGCGTTTTCTGGTAGCATAGCTAACAGGATTTCTGTTTTTAAATCAACAGGTTATTTTTTAAAGTGTAATGTAAGGCGAAGGAGTGTAAATTTAGTAAGTAAACATAGGATGTTTTCGCAGCAAAATTCTAAATAACTTAAAAACCACAACTTCTCAAAAGGGAAGCATCATGGAGATAATTTTCTCTTTTCTTATACTATAATATACTGCATTCTTCAACTGCAGGTAAGTATTTATCAGTTTGTATCAAATTTAAAATAAACATAATTTTTTGAACAACTGCTATAGACGTTTTTTTCTCTCAATAAATAGTACTCTATTTTTCCCAAAAAAAGATAAAAAAAAATTCCTTCGCATTATATGAGCTCCTTGGAATGACAGCGGCGAAAGTCCAAAAAAAAAATGAGATAGGTATGTATGGATTTTTTTTATTTTTTCCCTAGTACAGTAGTTACCCAAGTTCAACATTGAGCTCGTAAGACCAGTTACGAAAATGCCATCTCCATAGGAACAACACAGGAGGCACCGTTACCGAAAACCTTCAATTCAAATGAGTTATCGAATTATGTGAAGGTCATTTTCCTTTGAGTTATTCGGAATGTTTTGTTAATTTTCGGAGAAATGAAAGTATACTACAAAGTCACATTTAAAAGGGAAAATCCATCCTTTTCACACTTCATCGCCATATACCTAACAGTTCTTCTCAAAGCTCATAGAGGGCGATACTTGTGTTAAGAGTTCTTTATTTGTAAAAACGTGAGTGGTGTTAATATTTATAAAAAAAATAAAGTTAAAGCTTAAAGTTAAGAAATAATATTTATTGCGAACGAGTCTGTAAAGGCTCGTTCACACTGTTTCACTTTCACTGTTCATCTTGAGTGATTCTCTCCTGTGAATCACTAGTTTGGATAGAAAAGTTTAATGAGTAAAGAGTGAAACACCGATTCACAATTTTCCCTTTGGATCATTTCTCCAAAATGAACACAAAAAGAGATAAGTCTGAATGAGCCTTAAGTGTTAAGTAACTCGTATTTGATGCTCTATAGCAGGCCTGCAAAACAAACGCCTGCGGACCAAATACGGACCACCAACCATCTTTTCGTGGCTCAATAAGTCTTAAATTAGCCTAAAAATTAAATTATCTGCAAGGAAGTATAAACAAAATAATGCATTCTTAAAAAATCTTAATGTATATGCTAAAGAATTTCACCCATGGGAAAAGTGTTTTGATTTTTAGTTCACCTATTACAAATTCAGATGGAGAGAAAAGGTTACAGGCATTTTGAAAGCATAGAAATTTCATTGGAGGTATCATGGAAGAACTTCACTGTATCTTTCGAACACTAATTAATATTCATTATTAATCTCAATGTCATGAGAAAACACCCAGTAAATGTTTATCAATATTTTGGCCCGCGGCAAGTTAATTTGTCAGTTTTACGTTGTGTGTGCAGGCCTGCTTTATTTTTACCAAAATAATGCTTTTTTCTATTGGAATGTGGCACGTGATGAAGTTAGTATTTAAATTAACTTCCACTCAGACCAAACGTCCAAAAGTTATTAGTTTTTCGTCACATTTATCTAGAGTACAGTTATAACCTTGCTATCTCGAAAACCTTTATATCTCGAAAAAATATTCCCCCCCTTGAAATTAAGTATTTCACTTTTTTCCTTTTTATCTCAAAAACTAGTTATCTCGAAATTTTTTGGGTACCACGATTTCGAGATATCGAGGTTATATGTGCGTAAATATTCGATCGTGGATACGTTAATTTTATAAGTGCTGTGTAGGAAGTACTATTTTTAGTTACAAACGTAAATTTCAAACATATTTAATAAAAACTTAAAACACTCTCGCACCAGTCTTAGAAATATCTTAAACAGCAAAAAAAAAAAAATGCAACGCTTCTATTTTCTTCTGCCGTACAAAAACTACCAAAAAGAAAAGTGCAAACGGCTAAAAAATACCTAAGATAATGAGAAAGGATGGAAGCTAAATATTTGCATTGATGGCCATGAAGGAACGTTTCAAAACACATCATTTGGGAAGGGGTAACGGGCGTAACCAGCAAGACTTGCATAATGACTCAAACTTGGTTTTGAGGCAGCGATTCTCAAAATCGTTCATGACCCAACGTTTTTATCGTGGAGAAAACTGCGAATGAAAAATGCGTGCTTTTATAATTTAAAAAGATTACGGGCTTATCCAAATATAACCAGTCCGACTATACAGCCAATAGTTTTACTGAGATTTTAGTAATTCTTCGTGTTGAAATAAAAAGTAATCTCAGGCAGAAGGGACAGTTCCCCATTTCTGGTACCTAGTTTATTTGTTGAGTTCTATAACAAAGAGAATAAACTAGACAAATTCAACTTCAGTTCCTTCCACGTAAAAGCCCTTGTTTTATTTCAAGAATAAAGTTAGTTTCCAAGTGGAAGAACCACAAGTGGGATGGCGCATTTGACTGTGAAATGGAATATCTCGAGATAAAATAACACGATGTAACGTCTTTGAAGCTACCACCTACCTTCAGGTCTATACCCTTAGAAACAAAAATAAGCTTGATCACAGCGAAATATCTTTGTTTATATCAATACTTTTCACAAGCGCGGTCTTTTAATGAATAACCTTTGAAAAATACTTATATAACCATAAAGATTAGAAAGTTACTCGAATAATTTGCTCATTGCACCAAACATGATAAAAATGTTTATATTGTAACTTCAGAGGAAAAATAAATTGCTTAACGAAGAAAGCGGATAAAATAGAAATTTAATTTGTTTACTTTTAGAAAATTATAATAATTTATCCAGAACCTTTAAAACTTAATATCTCATAGCATAGATAACCTTGACATTTTTAAGGTAGTTAATTGTACTTACACGTGTCCCAGCTCATGGGCGATTGTAAAAGCAGCACTTAAGCCATTGTCTTCAACGATAGCACAGCTACTCGTGGGGTCACACACCATGCCGGATTGGGCCAATCCTGAAATAATATAATTCTTAATGGATGAGTGTTAAACTTCTAAAACTTGCACTGATCATACTGAAGCTACTTTTAACTCATTTCAGAGCCTATTCAATCTACTACTTTATGGAAAGTTGAGTTTTATAAAAATATTTGGCATAGGGTGTTTCAAAAGTCTAAAAGGGTACAGAAGGATAGAGAATGTATGAAAAACAATCGGCGGTACAGATGGATAGCAACAATTTAAATAAAAAAAAACAAGCAACTTTGTTAAAGAATATCTTTTGAGTAAATACGTTTTGTACAATATAAAAGTGTAGTAAACAATCTGATTATTGTAGCTAGTTTTCAAAGAACTTTACCAAAATTAATTTAAAAATTGATATTTAAATTTAGACTTAATTCGGATGTTCAACTTTTAAGTATCTTAATCTATAAAATTATTATGCATCTTAATTTACGCAACTCAACAATATTTTTTTAAATATTAATGAATTAGAAGTGGATCAGCTTATCTCAAAGAGTATAACATTAGCTACGTCGGTCTTTTAAAACTACACTCCGCGGAGCACTCAGAACTCAACGTACTACTTACTCTCTACAAATGCTCCACAAAGGTATCTGTTTCAATAAAATAACTCTCCTATTAATACAGATATCTAAATGTTGTATCTGTAACAAGTTTGCCCATTTGAAAATTGTTCGGTGCCTAGTTTTCTCCTGAATTAGCGAGTCAAAAACTCCCTCAAAGTTAAATTGATGCACTCTATAATTTCTAACATTCTGAATCAGGGGTCTCCGAAGTTTTTAGCTCAAGGGCCACATTTACTTCTCCATAACTGTCTAGGGGGACAGACTGAAACGCCTTTTCGAAATTTAAAGGCCAAAACATTAACATATCAGAACGCTAAGTAATAAAATAAAGGATCTTTTGTTGTAAAATTCTGATGTCTCATGCTTTATTTATATAATTTCAATTCTTACCTCTAAATTGAGTAAAAATATTCAAAAATTTACCACAAACTTTATTTTTTTAAATTGGTTTCATAATATTTATGCATTTGTGAGGTCGACTGCAAATCTCGTAAAAAATTGGGGGGATACCGGGTAAATCCATTCAGCTAAGCGGACTATATTTTAGGATCTGGCGGACTTGTTTTGGCTGTGGACTATATTTTGAAGACCCCTGTTCTAAATCAATTCTAAAAAGTTAAGTTATAAAACTCAATAAACCCAAAACACTATGAGAACATAAACATTAAACATATATTATCAAAAAATTAAAACCGATCTGAGAAAGTAACGTAAACCAACAATGTTATTAAAATTTGCCTACTCGTTATTTTGATTTGTCGTCTTCTAATTTTACATTTTAATTCTCATTTCATATTTTTATCTCGTCATCTGTTTAGTCGTCTGATTAAACACACGGGCGTTTATTCAGGTTATGCAAGATCGTAAGTAACTTCAGAAAACAAACTTAAGTGGTTAAAAAAACAGAGGTTAATTTAACTTTCTTTCAATGATGACTTCAAATGACTTGGGTGAGAATGGCTCTCGTCCAAAGACATGAGTAATCCACAAGTAAACTCAAACAGACAAAATGCAGAATCTAAAGTTAATGACCTTTCTTACAAGAAGCAGACAACCTCTATTTTAGTTCATTTAACTAATAAAGAAACTACTTGAGAAATCCGGCTCTAGAATTTTCTTAAAATTCTTAAAGTAGTAGTAAACTTTCCGGGACGCTAAAAATAGTTTATTATAACCTATATATTGTAAAAAGTGCTTAAGAATTTTAAGGTATTTACTCAATAAGTATGTAATTAAAATGTTATAAATATTTATTTTGATAAGGCTTCACAAATTAATTTAATTAACTGAATTAAATTATTTAATCTTTTTTTCTCAATAATTGATAGAAAAAAAACAATCAAATTAAGAAATTCTTTACATTACCAGTTTTAAATAAAACACGCAAGAGCAAATGTTTGAAATGCGGAAGTTGAAGAATGATTTGTTTGTTGGCAAGTCCTAATTTCACCATTTGCCCAGAGAAGTGGGCTATTCCTACTTCGGTATTATGTAATGTAATATTTTCGTTTGAGCAAAGAATAAATTTGATAATGGGGTATTAATTTTTATGTACTATTTAAGAGTTACTTTTGAGAATTTGATATAAATGTCCTCTTAGAAAATCTAGAAAACAAGTTAAGAAAAACTGTTGTGAGGTTACTGTAACCGGACTTTCTTTTTATTTTAGTACTTCACTATAGAAGTTCAAAAGAATTAATGGAATGGGAGTTCAGTCGAGACCAGTAAATATTAAAAGTGACAGTTAACTATATCATGGGTTCAGAAAATCAGTGTATTAAGTACAATTAAAATAAAAAAGGAATACACAAAGGAAACATTTATGTAATACATACATAAAGGAACATATACTTACATAAAGGAAACATTTATGTAATTACAAAAAAGAAGTAATACTCCTTTTCAATTCCAGTCCTTATAATTATACTCGAACTAAAAATTCTGCAGTTACGAAATTATCAAACCTCCGAAGGCTAACAAGTAAGGACGAGTTCAACGCATACATTTAATTTTTATTTCGATTAAAAATAGGTAGAGGGTGCTGCAAATGACCGGTATGGCCTCCAACATCATTGGAGATGGGGTTTCGTTTAATAAAATAATAACCACACGGTATCAACTAATGAGGGTTTTAAACGCTGCTTTTGACCCGAAATCTCATGCGAAAATGATGAATGACGTCGGACAAAAAAGGGAGAATATTCGTGACCAGAAACCTTACAGAGTGAGAAAAGAGAATTGGTTCGGCAATTTTGAGAATCAGTCGTGGACGACCTTAACAGTTCTACTATTAGAGCGGAAAACACGCGATACTGATCAATTTTATCCTGTAGAAGCTTTTACAGGATAAGCGATAATGAAATTTGAAAGCGTCCGTCGAAAAGCTTTATGAAAGAGTTCGAATTGACCTCTTGTGAGGGTCATTTGTACATAATGATGCAAGTTCTAAGGCATGCGTATATTAAGAACTTTTCCCTTTGAGCAGACGCGTTACGGTATAATTGGCTAAGAAGAGCTATCTTACTATGCTGTCACGCACATAAACGGAAAAAAAGTTCATTCATTTCCTTCCATATGGTGATAGAAAATGATTAACTTTTAGTGGGTTTGTAGATTTTATAGGAGACAGTAAAGCATTGGAGTGTAAATCAAAGCTTTGGGGTCACGATACGATTTAAATAAAAAAATTGCAATTGTCTTTTAAAAATTTACAAGCAACTTGAATGTAGTAAAATATATCTACCAAAAGAAAACTAAAATTAATATTCGAATTCTATTGTTTTTATCTTTCCAATGCCAATCATATTTCAATGAATGAAGATGAAAGACAGCCATTTAATTTCAGTTTTTAGGTCAATGCCTCCCACCAGTAGTCAAAAGCAGCATAGAATATTAAATTTGTCTCATCCTAATTTTCCTTCCCCTAAATTTTACTGCATATTTTTAAAGACTGGAAAGTATATTTAATTACCTAGTAGTTCTTTACATATTTGAATCACCCGTATCCTTCCAAATTTCTACTTACAAAAAGTGAAAAGCAAAGGATGAAGATAAAAAAAAGACTCATGCAGGTTTTGTGTACGGATAAACCATTACAATCCTTCTCTCTCATGCAAAAGAAACTTAATAGCTTCTTCGCTCACATTATCACTCAAACGAAGAAATTCCCTTCCTTATCTCGGGTGCATCGTAAGAAGTTGATAAATACAAGGCGATAACTTCCGTGACGAAAGAAGCTGAGAAAATTAGCTTCAGAACCGTTATTTCGGGACCATTGACTGGCAGCAAGTATTTTCGCCCGCACGCCTCGTTCATCAATTCATTAAATACGTACTTACACGCGGTGACTAAACCCATTCCAAATATCAGTCGCCGTCCATTGATGGATATTCTGCTGATTCCCTTAATCAAGAAATTTATCGCGAGTCAGTTGACGTCAAACGTAACTTCCTTCTCTCTCTCTCTCAATTATCTGGGATGGAGTGAGTGAATGGAGGCTGTCCCATTCACAGACGCGGAGCCACTATCATTCATTGATGAGATCACCGTTACGGGTGGCTCGCAATTCATTTAGTATTGATGGGGAGAAGTGGTAAAGGTTAAATGGTGAAATCGTTTGATACTAATTTCATCACTAATACAACTTTTTAAAGCGCTTTGATAACATTATGTCACACCACAGCAGGCAAATCCAATGACTGAGTGCTGTAAGGCTGCAACACCCTAAAAATCAGTGGCGTAGTCAGAAATTTTTTTTTGGAGGGGGTATTGGTATTTTGGGGGATATGGGGTAGTTTTAGTAGTTTTCTAATGGTCATAAAAGGAATGGAGTTTTTGAGGAGTAGTTTAGTTCTCGAATCCCCATTTGGCTAAGCACCTGCTCAGAATTAAACCAAAGTTCCTGATTTTTATCTACTCACAAAACCTGGTATTAATCTAATTTTCTTTGTAAGAAAGATGGTCAAGTTGATGGTATTTTAAGATTTTAAGTATCTGACTATAAAAAAGCCAGATTTTGACCAAAATTTCAAAATTTCCATTTTTTATCTGAACTTTTTTTTTTCAAAATAGTTTTGGTTTTGTCTCTAAAGAAATTAGAAGTGATGTTCAAGTGGTATGCTAAGGAAGAATTTTCATTCAAGTGGTATGCTAAGGAAAAATTTCAGAAATCCCTACAATTTTTGTGCCCTTTCTATATTGGAATAAAATTTGGCTTACACGCAGCTTCACCGTTTTAGAGTTTAGAGCACAGTTTTATGTGATACACTGATAAGTGAAAATTGGAATGTTTATTGTTGTCAAATCTTTTAAACCAAAACAAGACATTTATTTTGTTTAATACGTTTAACCCTTTGTTGACATGAAATATATCTTATATTCATTCAATCCTTCAAAACAAAAAGTGCTTCTTCATCACTTGTAAAAAAGGAACTCCGAACGTAGTCAGATACCATCAAATATGCCCCCATATTAGTTAAAAGCATTTAAGGAATTCCTTATTCCCAGCGAGAGGGAGAAACAAATAACCTTAATTTGAACCAAATGCACGTACCCAGGGTGTCGCAGGCACCTGGAAACCTGCACAGGTCCTCTCTCGTGATGAGCACGGCCGTGTCGTAGTGGCCAGGGTCCCGGTCGTCCGCCTTGTTGTGCCTGTGCTGCCACCGACAGAACTTGCGCAGGGTGATGGGGGCGATGTGGTGGATCACCTCGGCATCCTGTCAACACGAAAGATACATTCAACCTGTGCAAAACTCTACGAGAGGATTCTATATTGAAGCTATGCACAATTTTAAGAGATGATCCTGCTATGAACTATGGAGGATTCTACATTGAATCTTTGCACAACTTGACTAAACAATTCATTGGATATAAAAATTCTGTGGGAAAACTTTACGAGAGGATTCTACATTGAACCTATGGAGAACTTAACCAAATGATTTCACATTGAACTTACAATCATTATTACGAGATGATTCTACATTGAAGCTACGCACAATTTTAAGAGATGATCCTGCTATGAACTATGGAGGATTCTACATTGAATCTTTGCACAACTTGACTAAACAATTCATTGGATATAAAAATTTTGTGGGAAAACTTTACGAGAGGATTCTACATTGAACCTATGGAGAACTTAACGAAATGATTTCACATTGAACTTACAATCATTATTATGAGATGATTCTACATTGAAGCTACGCACAATTTTAAGAGATGATCCCGCCATGAACTGTGGAGGATTCTACATTGAATATTTGCACAACTTGACTAGACAACTCATCGTATATAAAAATTCTGTGGAAAACTTTACGAGAGAATTCTACATTGAACCTATAGGGATCTTAACGAAATGATTTTACATTGAACTTACAATCATTATTACGAGATGATTCTACATTGAAGCTACGCACAATTTTAAGAGATGATCCTGCTATGAACTATGGAGGATTCTACATTGAATCTTTGCACAACTTGACTAAACAATTCATTGGATATAAAAATTCTGTGGGAAAACTTTACGAGAGGATTCTACATTGAACCTATGGAGAACTTAACGAAATGATTTCACATTGAACTTACAATCATTATTATGAGATGATTCTACATTGAAGCTACGCACAATTTTAAGAGATGATCCCGCCATGAACTGTGGAGGATTCTACATTGAATATTTGCACAACTTGACTAGACAAATCATCGTATATAAAAATTCTGTGGAAAACTTTACGAGAGGATTCTACATTGAACCTATAGGGATCTTAACGAAATGATTTTACATTGAACTTACAATCAATATTACGAGATGATTCTACATAGAAGCTACGCACAATTTTAAGAGATGATTCCATATTGAAGCTATGCACAATTTTAAGAGATGATCGTACTATAAACTACGCATTCTCATTAAAGGATTCTACATTGAATCTTTGCACAACTAGACTCTAGACAATTCTACAGTATCGGATATAAAAATTGAATTAACCTCGAAAAAGTGGAAATATCTTCCAATTATGAGTTTAGTAATCTATAATTTTTTGTGAAGTTCATTTTGTCACGATAAAATAATGTTTTAGAATTAATGTTATCATGTGTTATGAGAATTAATTAATAATCTTTAGAACTTATATAAACTATTAAATTTGTTGCCCATGAAGAGATTTAAATGTGTTTTGGTTTTAGGTATACTTAAAATTACTTTTGTTAAAAAACAACATCCGTTTATAGTTTTAAGTCTGCAGAAAAAAATACTATTGTTTAAAAAAAAAAGAATTGAACAAAAAAGTTATATACGTATTTTTAATAGTCAATACCGTAAAAATTGCGCAGATAATCCTGAATGAAAAATTCCTTTAAATGTTCACAGTCGCCTGAAACATTGAAAATGGTGCAAGGTAACGTTTAAGTACACGTCTTTACTTCTAAATTCCATAGAGTGAAATCTGCCTAAGTATGTTAGAGCGTTTAGGAAATTAATGTTTCTTAGATAAAGGACTATTTTGTAAAACAGATACACAGTTCTTAAAATCTACTTGAATACAGATCAGCCAACTCTTTCTTTTAGGTTTGAATCGTAATCTAGAATTTACGTAAAAAGTTACAATAATGTTATTTTGAGGGCAGCTATCCAAGGAAGTTTATAGCCCTTAAGTGCACTCTTAGATAACCCAGATATTATTTTGATAGCAGCAGCAAAACCACTTTCGAGCCGTCGTAAAACTTAAAAAAGAATTTATACTTACTGATGTTTCATTCAGGACAAGAATATCTACTACAGCAATGTTGATATTGTTTCCAATGCTAGGGTCTTTGTAAATTAGAGCAACCTGTAAGTAAAAAAATTAAATCATGATACAACACGAGAAATTTTGTAACATGTTTATTTAAATTTCTTTCCTCATCAAGGCCGGAGCATAGCCAGAAGCGAATCAAAATATTTATCTTCATCACAGCTTCAATTAAAACTTTAGGTTTCCAAGTTAGGAACTGATTCTAATATTTTGAAATGGCCCCATCGCATATCGCATAATTCTATAACCCTGCCTTAAGCTGAAGTTATTCTGGCTATTAAAAAACTTAAGTTTCCTAAGTGAATTTTAAAAGGAGGATGTAAATACACATAGGTATTTAGTTCTACTTTACAAATGTAAATGTAAAAGTAATTTATAAATCAATGTTTAACTTAATGCTTTAAATTCGTTATATTTTTTTTTTTTGTTGAAATTTTTTTTCGATATTTTTTTTCGATTTTTTTTTTTTTTTTTTTTTTTAAATAGTAGCTAGTTCTATGTCTTTAACTTAGTATCTCATGAATATGTTAAATAAACAAAAAAACAAGAATTTAAATACAATATTAAATAAATTTTTAATGTTCCATTTAAATTAAAACCTTTCCCAAAAGTTATGGATGGTTAAACGTTAAAAATGATTAATTTTATTTTGTTCCAAATATAAAAAGATAATTTCACTAAAGTCATGAGAATTGTCTAGAGATGCAAGAAACTTATACATTTGATAAACAAAATAAAAATGTGTAATACTATCATTTCCTTGATAATTCTGCGCTCTCAAATTCCCCCCTTTTGTGCATATACACTTAACTAAATTTATAGTACATTATCTGTATAGACAAATTTTAACTTTTACAAAAAACTTAAACACATTAAAAAACATATAATAAGAAGTTGAATAAATAGTACAGTCTACACTGCCTTTAAGATTAGAGTGTATTTTATGAAATACACAACATATTAATAAGTTATTAAATTTCCTAAAAATACACCACTCTTGATACCCAACACAAAAGGACCCCTATGAATGCTCTTTTGTAATTTTAAATGTAGTTACTTCAATAAACTCATTTAACTCAGCTTAATAATTTAAGTCGACTAAAAAACATTCCCCTTAGTTTCAATCCAACTAGATTTAATTTGATACATTGATTTTAACAAGTGCCTCTTATGATAAATACTCAATTTACGTACGGTTGACATAAGGGTTAAGATGTAATGGTTGAGATTATCACCGTGGTACGCGGCCATTTTACTGTCTGCCACCACCAGCACTTCCAGATGCAGTTCGCGAGATTCCGACCTCCGCCTTCGGATGAGGGGGCGGGAGGAGTTGGGGAAGCTCTGGGGGTGGGGGACTTCCTTCTCCTCCTGCAACTCTAAATGGGGAGATTCATCTGGAAAACAAAAGAAACACTTTTAGCATCAAGTGGTATGCTGAGGCTCAAAATTTTAGCATCATATGTTATGTTAAGGTTGTAAATTTTAACATCAAGTGTTATGCTGAGGTTTAGAATTACAGCATCTTGGTTGTGATAACTAATGTTTTTTCTGTAGTGGATTACTCGGTTGATTTAAAACGCCAGGTATGCAGTTAGTCCTTGAAAGAACTTTTGGAAAAATATTTATCCCAAATAAAAATGAAATTAAAAAACGGTAATTCATTTTTTTGAAACACAAAAAAGTATCAAGGTTTGATTATTTTGCAATTTAACTCCATTACACTTGGTTATAATTTTACATATCTGGCTTGAAAAATTCAATAAATATTCGAATTTTTCCATTTTAATGAAATATTGTTAGTAAACATTTTTTAACGAAATATTGTTAGTAAAAACTTTCTTTACATGAAAAGCAGAATAAATTTGCACATAAATTACCAAGAACATAAGCTTTTAACACGCTCAAAACAATTTGTAAGACTACCTTTTTGAAGAACATAGTACATTCTATTTAAGTAAAAATACTGTATATTAATTTTTAATGATAGAAAAACATGTTTTATAGTTGTAAGATATGGTGCAGAGAACTTGTAAAATTTATTTAAATCATTTAAAGAAAGGTTTTTCTATCCCACAAATATTGTATACCTACCTAAATAAATTATAAAAAAAATCGCAACTAGAATAGCGATTAAATTGACATTAGAAAGAACTTGCCAGAAACAAAATAATGAACAAACACATTCCATAGTGCCATACCGTTTTATCAAAACGTGGTTACATGTTTTATACTTAAACTTTGCATACATCGACAATTAAATCTACCACAAAAAAATTCTTAATTCATCTTAAAAAAATTTTCAAGAACCTCTTAATAACAAAGCAATTATTAAAATACAAGATAAACCTAATCAATTTCAGAATTTGAGTTCAGTTTATCTTAATTCTGAGGTTAATAGGAGATAGAAGATAAAAAGTAATTACACATAATCAAAAGACTTCCCTTCTTATCGTTAAAGGTCATCTCTTTCGGATGAACGAAACAGGGATGGGAAGTATAAAAAGATTTATATGTGGTCCACACCTATTTTACTTGGAGTAAAATTTCTACAGGTAGTGATGTATTATGCGAAATGTAATTTTATTTTGAGCTATAAAAATTGCAATAATCAACGCATGAAAAAAGGAACGGAACAATCGCAAACACCTTACTGAGGTATTAAAATATTTTATTCACTACAGTTGGAAGATATTATACGGCAAATGATTTATTAATAGCAACACAAGGTACAAGCCGCCTTTTAAATAAAAGTGTAAAATTTAAAGGATGGTTACATTTTATTCATAAAAGAAGGACGGCGGCTAGTTCACTGAACCGTTCTTTAGGTATGTATATAATCCCAAATCTTTCATGTTGTACATTGTGCACTATTTAATAAATTAAAGAGTTTTTAGTTTTCAAAAGTTTAAAACTTCCTTGCACCCACTCTTTTCTCTACTTCCATAGCAGTGGTTAAAATTGAGTTTAAATCCTTTTAAAAACGGTAGTTTTGCTTTGAAAAAAATTATGTTGGGCTTTTGAATAACTAAGTTGTTTGGCTTATTCAGTGCACACTAGGGTGTATCGAAAAAAACTTTTTTTCGATTTTCATCACGCCTTAGCAAAAAAAAGTTGTCTAAGGTGACACATAATACCTGTGAATTTTTTCAGACTTTTTGGGGGGTGTCTTTAGGTTCCGCCAGGCCCCCGAAGGTTCTCATGTTAATCCTATGGAGTGCGCAAGCCTAAAAGGCCGATCGCCCCTCATTTCTACCCTAATCACACGACGAATGTCTTCTCCCGAGTTATCGACCCAATATGAAGTATGCTACCCTACAAAACTTTAATAACAGCCTAAATATCTATATTACGTTTTTTGTGTGCTCAAATTTCGTTGAAAATCGCGCATATCCTTGTTCAAATAATCAATGAAATATAGATATTTAGGCTATTATTCAAGTTTTGTCGGATAGCCTAGATCATATAGGGTCGATAACTCGAGTGAAGACATTCGTCGTGTGATTAGGGTAGAAATGAGGGGCGATAGGCCTTTTAGGCTTGCGCGCTCCATAGGATTAACATATGGGAACCTTCGGGGGCCTGGCGGAACCTAAAGACACCCCCCAAAAATTCTGAAAAAATTCGCAGGTATTGTGTCACCTTAGACAACTTTTTTTTGCTAAGGCGTGATGAAAATCATTTGTATTTCTCTAAAACATTGTGTAGAGTGTAAACATGTAGGCTTTCACTTATTCAGTCCACACATATTATTTGTATTTCTCTAAAACATTGTGTAGAGTGTAAACATGTAGGCTTTCACGCGGCCGGAGTAACTATTAAACCTTTAAAACTTTACTTACATTAATTGTGTAGAGTGTTTACAACTTTAAGCCCTTATAAAACATTCAATAAATTACACTTCCACAAAAGTAAATATGATTTGTATAAGAATTCAAACAAATCTTATTTACATTATAATTAACTTAAGGAGCTATCTTTCCCCCGCAACATTATTAATATTACTAACACAGAACTTTTAAGCTTGAAAAATAATGAACCAGTGCAGTAACTTTCTTAAGTCTTTCTGAGAAATGGCCGTAATCCCCATTTCTTAAGTAGCAAAATGCATGGGACTTAAAAAGTGATGAGGAAGTTAAACTAATCAACTTCTGCGTGAAAAAAATAATACGTGACCGGAACTCTATATTCCTTCATATCAACACCACCAGCATTTGATTGGTCGTTAAGATGGAGATGGCTCAGAAACAGTGCTTAGGGATTTCACTACGTTTGCTAATGGAGGCTAAAACGACAGAATTATCAGCTAAGAGGAAATCCACAATACTTATGGGGGGAAAAATAGTTAAGATTAGAAAACTACGTGCAGACAGGATGAAAATGTTCTCTAACACCTGTGACTTTAGGTTTTTAAAACCGGCATGGGAGACTAAAAGTCTTTGAGGATTTGATACATGTTCCACATGTGTTTTCTTTTCAAATGAATCGTCAGTTAGTCAAGTTTTGGAGAAAATCGAATAAAAAAAAAACCCCAACTTTATAAGTAATAGAATTTTTGTTGTATAAACACCAAATTTTTAGAGAAAATTCAGGACCATATTTAGAATATATAACAAGCATCGAAAACAATATAAGTATATTCAAAAATATTTTTTACAGTTGAAAAAAAGTGGATGAACTTATTCCATTTTTTAAACTTATGAAATTTCAGCTGAAAAAATCTTAAAAACCCACTTTAATAGACAATTAAATTATATTTCTGCTTTGTTCACTGAAAAAAAGTGGAAATACAAAGACTAAGACAAATATCAAAAATTGTTATGAAACTGAGTCTTACAAAGGCAGTTTAGGGAATATCAACAATCCAACATTCACTGCATAAAAAAGAGGAAAAAACACTTCGAAATTTAAAACTGTTTTTTGGCTTAGTTAGTTAAAGAACAAAGAATTCTTTGTTCTTCAAACTAAGTCCCCCATCTTTCTTTTCTTATTAATAAGAAAAGAAAGACACAAATTATCTTAAATATTAAATTAATAAAACAAAATTGGACTGGACATCGATTTTGCTAAATTCAGGAAACTTCTATAGGGGGTAGTTATTGTTTCCCTCCCTCCACTCATGTATAGAGTGAAGCTCAGAAAATTTTTTTGTGCACAAAAAATCAATTTGCCATTTTTTGGGCTTATTCCCTTTTCAACTGACGATTCAAATATTTTAAATTTGGGTATATATCTCTGATTGCTTTTGTTCCTGGTTATGAAGGAAATTAAATAAATTAAAAATTAAAGGGATAAGTTAAAAAACAAGCAAATCTGAAGATGAGTTAAATTATGTTAATATCTATTTCTAAAAATATCCACTATCTCCGAACTAGGAGAAAAAATCAAGTTGTAACATTAGAGTTTCATAAGTTCCAGGGATTATTGCTTATCTCCCATCACCTCACTGTGCCCCTTATAACCCAACTACCTGGTTATTAACCTTTGTTCAAATGCATTATTCAAACCCTTAATTAAAATTCCAAACTCGGAGCCTCGCAAACCGGTTGATTTTCAAGTTAATTGATGAGTGAAGGGGCAATACTGAAGATGACACATTTTTCTTGGAAACGAAGTTGAGAAATCTTTCCGAAAGTTCGAAGACTACCTGTGCACGATCAATTACTTTATATTTGGAACACAAAAAGGAAAAATCAATCAATAATATTGTCAATATTCTATGCTTTAAGAATTAAAAAGTGAAGTACGAGAAATAGAAAAAACAATAACAGGGCCATTCTATGAAAACAGGTAATCTGATAGTCAAATATAAAAACGTGTTCAGTCATATTCAACATTTATTGAAAGATAAAAAGTTAAATTTATGTTTTTATTTTTAAAAAATGGAGTTTCTTTTTCTGGAGAGGCAACACAACAGTTTAAAGATCATTCCATGTGCAAGAGTTTGTGTTAAGCTTTAGAACAAATTTCGACTGATTATTTTGAATAAAGAAAATCAACTTAAACTTGTAACATTAATTTTAATTAATTATAATTAATTCTATTATACAATAATATATATATATAATTATAATTAAGTCTATTATACAACCTTTTTATTTCACTTCTTATGTAACTTTAAGATGTATAAGACTTATTAATAAGCTAAACCAGCATATTGAAAACATTTCTTTTTGTATCCCACAAGTGACACAAAAGAAGAGAAGAAATGTTTAGGTAATTCGATATTTGGAGAAAAATTCAAAAGCAAAGTTGTCCCACACGTGACGCAAAATATGCACAGGACATCGAATGTTGGATATAACTTTTTTAAACATAATTTGTGTATTTTGATAGCTATTCTGTTCATATTATCCTTAAGCAATAACTAAATCAGACATAAAAAACAATTTCATGATAATTAATGTCTAATATGCATCATTAAACATTTTAGTAGATCATTCAACAGCTGGTAAGTACAAAAATAAGTTAAAATAAGTAGTTTATAATTTTAAAATGTATAGCAGATATTTTCTTTTACATATTTATATAATTCTGACATTCTGAGAAAATGTACATTAATATTATTTGCAAACGTTCCGCACGTGACACCTGTGTCCTGCACGTGAGAAGATGCATTATATTTTTAAAAATTTAAATGAATTTTTCTCAATAAATCAAGTATGCGGCATTTAAATTGAATCCATGACTTCCAGAATACCTTTTTGTTTAGCAATTACAGCATTAATTGAGCAGAAATGTAATTTTGTTCACAGAGCAAATTACAAGTGGTTGACTTTATAAGTCCCGTACGTGACAGATGGATAGATGCTTATTAATTGCTTTTTAACTTTTACTAAATTTAGAAGCAATCATTATTTTAAATGACCAAAAATATAGGAATGGAAACATAGGGGTATCTTGCGTTCAACAAGAGGTATGATTTTTTTTTCACGTTATTGAATTTGAATGAGGTGATTTGAAATTGATTTTTGTGCCCGTTTTACAGTGTTCCAGTCAAGCCACAAAAAGTGCTGAAACTTTTATTTTAAGTCTATTTTCTTTATACTAGGTGGGGCATCCCATACTCAGTTTTCAAATGAGACATGTACTTCACTTAATTTAGCCCCACTCAGTTTCAATTCTCTGTTCCAAGAAATGTGGGTGTTCCGAAAGCTCTCAATATAGTATTCATGCAAGCTGAAACCCTGGAAAATCCAATTAAGCTCTTATATTCATCGTATAATTCGAGTAAAGATGGAGTTCTTAGAATGAAAACCTGCAAATTTTATGCGATTCGAAGAAGATTAAGAGCTATTGTTTTAAGTCCTAACTTCCACACCTCTTCCGTTCTTCTGAACTCTTTAGAAGAATATTGATATAAGCAGAGAGATCTGATAGTCAATACCGTAAAAGAAAATGTAAGAAAATATATTCATCAAATGATATTTTCATTAAATGGTTTTACTCTTAAAACTAAATATATATACTTCACTTTACTATAGACCTAAATATTAAATTTCATAATGATACCTGCAATGATAACATTTAAGTATTTATTATTTAATTTTTTAATAGACATAGATGATTAAGATGAGTTTTTTAAGTTACAGGAGAAAGTAGTAATTTTATACCCAATGTTGTTTTGCAATGTTTCTTTTTAGTTAATGCGTTGTTGTTTAATGCGTTTTTTGTTATTTTTCACTTGTTGGTAACAGTGTATTATATTTTTGTGTTTTTACTAGTAATCTTCAAAAATTATTCACCTTTATCATTGTTTTTTTATATAATAATAGTTTACTATTACTCTTACATGTAATTTTTTAGTCAACTAAATGTTGTTTTTTACCCAGTTGACAAATAAATATTTTTCCAACTTATATTTCCATCTCATATATTACATAAATAAACATGTAAATAAACTATTATTATATAAAATGCTCTTATCTTCAAAAAATCAGTAGCCATTTTTACTATTTGTTTTACAATGTTACAATTTACAATGTTTTAGAACATTGATGGAATGGTGAAGTGTTAGCAGAGTCCAACGCTCAAAAAACCATTGAATAGATTTTATTTTGCACTCTATTTTCCAGCGAAGTGAACCCATTCCTATTTCAAAATAGTGTTTAGGAATGTGTTTTCGTTTTAGGAATGGAACTCGATACACAGAGGTATATTTTTCTACCGTGAAAGTAATACCTATTATGATGTTGATGAAATCGAGGTTTCATTGGGTTTCATTTTCTTTAAAAATATAAGAAACGTTATTCGAGATGGAAAACATTTTAGTTCACTAACCGACCTTTCAATCCCTAATAGTTTATTATCTAATGGGAAAATTACACTAATTCAACAAGAGTTTTCCAACGAGATAAGTTATTTCCTCTAGCGCAGGGTCATTTACAGTTGGCACAGTATGATACACGTATTTTTTAAAGCAAGTTTTTTTTTTTTTTTAAATTGTGCTTTAAAATATTCGAGAACTTTACAAAAAATAAAACAGTATTTTGCATTAAAAGATTTGATAAGTGGGAAAATGAGTTATCTGAGAAATTTAAAAATTAAGCTCATGAATGGGAACAAAAAATTATCATAAGACAAATGGGACTGTGTTCGGGACCGGCTAAGATCGGGATAGTTAGTGAAATAGAGGTTCTTAAAATCAAGCTTTGACTTTAAGCACGTATTTAATGTTCAAGATTTTTAGATTACTTAGATTCTCTTAAAACCCAATTTATTTATTTTATAATGCTAGCTGGTTTGAATGAAAGGGATCCTAGTCCATCGAACGTAGTTTTGGGCAAATGAAGGTTTTTCGTAACGCCGGCGCCGCCTGTGGTGTTCTTATGGGGAAAAAATTATTTAAGCGGCTCATACCAGCCATTATTGAACTTTTGACTTAAGCGACTTTTGCACACTAGATAAAGATCTAAAAAAAGAAATCCAAATTCACGCTATTCACAAATTTTGAATTTTTGGACCTGGAGCACTTTTATGCTGAGGAGCTCATGTGTTGGTTTGCTTTAATAAAATTTAAAAGAAAAATTAAGAAGCTTCCCCAACCCTCCATGCACTTTTCGGCCAGAAAAGTTTTTTCTGGTCTTCAAGTTAAAAAGTTTGGAAACCACTATTTCATTAAGGGACTCCACTGCCAACAGATGGTCTTCCCTAAAGGTTAGCTGCCCTATTTTTAACCAAATTGTTCAAATTCACCGGACTTAAGACTATTTTTTACTCCATCGTAGGAAGTTATTCCCATTGTCTGATGTGGCTGTCAGAGGATGAGATAACGGGTCGGAAAATCAATTAAGATGAAGGCAAAGCTCCGTATCACATTCCCCAATGAAGGCAAGTAGAGGTCACCGTGATAAAAAGGTTGGCGCCAGACGCATCACTCAACTTAAAAGCAATTACTAGAATAATTACCGCCGTCCATAGTCAACTGATTCGCGTGCTGACAGATGAAGAGTCGCAAATGTGACAACTTTATAGGCAGGCTCGCTTCCATGCTGATACTCCCAATATTTACTTTTCGATTAGCTAATGCCTCGAAAAATGGAGTTCAGAAGTAATGGGCTTATCGCATCGCTAAAAGTCAAACGGACGTTTGCCGACTTACAGATGTTCCGGCAGTGAGACTCCGCTTAAAAGTGATCTTTTTAACGCAGTTTGTTTTAAGCAGAGCACTTAGACTAAAATTTTAATCCTGTGCGGAATATTTTATCCTCCAACAGTGTGAACCCTTTCACAAAACCAATTAATTAATTGAGTTCGTTTGCCTCATTTAAATATAGGGAGTTTTTAGTTTGGTATTAACAGCTAAATGTATAATTAGTAATAAACATCCGTTACTGCACATTATTTTTTCAATTCTCAATGATTCTACAGCGTATTTTGGCAGCTTAAGACACCAATTTGGCTATTTATAGTTGCGAATGTTTTGGTAAAAATTTGATGAACGTTCCAACAAATTTTACATACAATTTACAATTTTTTGTTAGTACTGATGGACAGTAGTGAAATACTTCCGAATCTCTTAGAGACTTTCTGTGGTCTTCGGACTTGTGATTCCTTGGTTTAAAAGTAACAGTGCACGTCAATAACTTGTTTCTAGCCCATCTACAAGTAATAAAACTAACAGAAAGAAATATATTTACATTAAATACAACGAAATGAAAGAACAACAAAAATGACACGTAATGAATGTAAATTAAAAGCATTCAAGTATTTCGTGCTACATTTAATTTTGGATCGAGAAAAACAACGGTTTTTGATGTTATTGTAAATTTAGCAAAGAATAATTTATTATAATCGTCTGATTGATAAATTTTTGTCATAAAGCTATATGGTTATTTTATAACAATCAGCTATTGTTAAAAGCATTCCATTTTGAAAATTAGCCATTTTTATTGGAGAAGAAATACTATATAAAAATAATGTTCCATTAGAAATAAAATTCTATTACTCCAGCTATCATAGATAAGTGATACTTCATGTAACTATTCCAGTACTTTCAACAGAATGAAAAGTAATGCTATTCATACTCATTTATACGTTTACCTCCATTTAAGAAAATTCTAGCACAGACAAAATTACTAAACCAAACACGATTATATTCACGTGGATTTATTTATTGCTTTGGGTAATTTGTTAAATCCATATTTATGAAGCCATAATCTTGAATTGTGAGAAAAATTACTTTGGAAATGAATGTGTACTGAATTACAAATCATGAATATGGATGACAACTTTAGCAATTAAGAAACCAAGCTTTCTTTCATGAAAAATTTTCAAACCGATTATTTTTTAAGACATGGATGAAAATAGAAACTTTGAAGATTAATTCAACAACAAAGATGAAGTTTTACTGATATTCTTCATTCAAATCTTATCACACAGAAATTATACTTTACTCTTATTCTTTGACAAATCTAGTTAAACAGGAATTATGTTTCACTGTTTTCCTTCTACAAATCCAGCTACGTTGTAATTATGATTTACTCCTATCCCCATTCAAAACCAATTATATAATAAAGTTTTGCTAATCATTTTACAAATCCATAATAAATATCGATTAAAATTCGTAACTGTTTGCTCAAACTTCGAGAGAAATTGTGAATAATTGAATAGAAAAGAAGAGAAAGATAATCCCATTTTACGTATGTTTAAAACATTTCTGCAAATGTGTGCCACTACCTGTAATGTTCCTATACTTTTTACAGTAGTTACAGGTTTTCGTAATACTTTTTGGGTTACCATTTCACTTATTTAAAATAGAAGTAAATAATTAAATTTTCTAAAGGTGCTGAGGGGCGTATGTTGTACAGGCCATCTCTATTCTCCTTCCTTTCACAAATATGTTTCTGTTCGTTTATCATGATTATTGCAAAGTTTGAAGTTTTTGCTCTATCTCCTTTAGTTTTTTAATCAACTTTTAACTTGAAGTTATTGTTAACTTTGAAGCTATTGAAATTTCTCTCGTTTAAATTTTGTATTATTATTAACTATTCTCATTTTTATGCACTACCACTAACATTATGACAGATATCAAACCCGTAATTTAAGACACCCTGTTTGCCACTGCTGTTTATCGATTTAGATTTATATTTATACTGTTCCTATATTATTTCCATCTATTGTTCACTTGTTTATCTCATTACGTTTTAGTTTTTTGTTTCTTTTTGTATACAAATTTCAAATTTGTAATTATTTCTATGCATGTTCGTTCGTGGATCTTTGTGCGATCCCAGGTGACGTTGATATTTTTTTCTCGTTCTTTTCTATTGTAAATAAATATTTAATAACCTTTCTTATTCTTCCGTTAGGGTGCTGTAAGTGATCTCAATAGATTCAGCATGGTCACTTACCTAGGTATACACCCTACTTCCATGTCCCTAAGAGACGTTGGTTCCAAATAAAAATCTTGAAACGGTCTTTAGAAACGCCCTGTATGTTTCACCTCACAAAAACCCACCCAAAAAGCCCTCTTTAAATTATTCCCCTCACTCGCTGGTACAATGAACTAAAGGCCTCGTACGTCAGCTCCCTCGAATGAATCGAAATCCAAAACCGAATCGAAACCGTCTGAGGAAGCGCGGCTCGAAAGAAAAGCATTCTTCCAGAGCACAAACAATCGATTTACGAGCGGGCGCGCGAAATTAGAGTCGAGTTACAGTAAGTGCCTTTTCTTGCGGGCACGCGTAATGGCAGCGGCATCGAAAGATTAGCGACCTTGTACACTACTAACACAGTTGAGTCCACTCACTAACACAGATAAGTTAACAAAAGCGCCCTTTCATTGCTACTTCCGATTAGAATTAAATGGAGGCAGGGGGCCACCCGAGTTTTTATACGGCGCGCGGATGTACCTGGGTGAAGAATTACGACTTTTGCGTGTAGAAGTTGCGGTTGGCATATCCACTATCGAAATGGTAGCAGAAACATTCACTAATAAAAGGCCTTTGCAATTCAGCACGGTTCTGTAGTATGTTAGGTAAGGAATGTTTTCTATCAAACCCATTAAAGAAGTGATTCTCAAACTGTAGGGCGTCCTCCCATTGGGGACAAGACCCTCCTGAAATTTGCGCTTAGTTGAAAAAAAAACGAGTAAAAACCCTGTTTTTTAAAGGTAAGGTTCTGTAGAATTATTCTTCGTTACATATATCACTGGCGATTAAAGAGAAGGGGTCCAGAGCCCCATGATAGTAGTTATAAAACCTTTTTGTACATCCTAATGTTAAAAAAATTTCTGGGGAAGGCCCCAAGAACCCCTTCTTTGGCTTAAAACTTTATGTTGAACTAAATATTGGATAAAACAAGGTTCAATGTACATTTAAATGAAAAAACTATATTTAATCGGTTTTGCACCCATGAAATTAAAGTCTATAAAGTTATTTTTGTACACCTTAAGAATCAAAAGTCAAGTTACTTCCGTCCGTAATGGCCCTCGCCGAAAATCTGTCGTGGACGAAGGTCGTATTCTAGTTTTTGCGTCAAAATATATTATAGCATTGCATAAATTGCTATTAAATAAAAAGGGGGTGCAATGAAAATTACAATTGAAAATTGGTTAGCCAATATTGAAAGTTTGAGAATCAATGCATTAAAGAGTTATAGCTTTTTTAAGTTAGTTTTTATTATAGCTTTGTATGTTTCGTCTACTTAAATAGTGGTGGATGTGACCATCCCAGAGCAAAAAAATAATGCTTTTAAAATTAAAAAAACACGACCGGTTTCAATCCTTTGCGCTAATAGTACTTATATATTGGGTTTTATGAAACTCAAAAATAAAATTTAAATCTAAAGTATAGCTTTGAATGGAATGTTTAAGGTACTAATGATAACCTTGAAATATAGTTTAAAGTAAAGACTAATTTTTGTATAGCAAACAAAAGATGTAATGTATCAGGCAAGTTTCAGTTGCAATGCAAAAGAAAGAAAATATCGTTGTGAATCAAAGAAAGCATAACTTTTGAGACAGTACATAATATGCACTATCTTCATTTGATGGGTGAGAATGCACCTAATAACCTTCAGATACAATTGTTTTATCAAATACAGACAATTTCATGTAAATCTACTAGACTAAGGCATTCCGTCTTAATAACAGCCTTAAATAGCTTTCTTAACGTTTGAAATAATCATTACTCCCCTTAGTAGAGAAACTGGGATTTTTGTATGGGGGATGATTACCATGTGTTTCGTTTTAATCTTTTCAAATTTTAAAAGGGCGAATGACATTGTTTTCGTCAGTTCTAATCAAATTCTTTATCGCTATCTTTTTCATCGAATTAAGAATAATTTCGAATTAGTGAAGGTATTTTCCTCACAATCGAGAAATTGGTTTATCATTCTGAAAGTTGCAGCCTCACATCCCCTTTTTACTAGATTCTCTCCAGACTCCTGTAATTATACAAAAAGTGGTTTAAATCGCACGAACTATTTGAGCATTCCTCACTTCCCAATTTCAATCTAGTACTTAAAAATCGAAATTTTCCTTGAAAAATCGAAGAAACAATACCAACTACCAACGAAAAAAACCTTCCAACGGCATAATTCCCGAGCAAAAACACATCGCATTCAAATCAGCCTATTAAACTGTCATTCGCTTTGCATGATCCCCTTTGTATGCCTAATGTAAACTCGCGCAAACAAACACGCAGCGAGCAAATTACAGCCGAGTCGCCGACCAACGGCCACTTTCCATCCTCGGTAATTGTCACTTCCATTCAAATGTTTTTCTGCTTTTAAGAGTTTTTATTGACCGTCCGTGACCCGTCTAGACCACCGACGTCCCATCTCTCATTTCCACGCTTTCATAGGTAATGATAGCCCTCCGCTCGCTGGCTGTCGGAGTTTCTGCGAACGAGCGTCGTCTAAATTAGACGGAGAAATTCTGCAGTTCGGGTCAAAGACTTTTCAAGAGTAATCGATCTCCGAGCATTCAAAAAGCGCACAAAACTCTGCTTCCGCTCGCTTACTTCCCTCCTACACGTCAAATGGAGGCTGTCGAATGCAAAAAAGGTTGACGGAATGAATTCATTTACATAATAACAAACTTACATGTGTCACAGCGCCGTAACTAGACTTTTGTTTGGGGGGTTGACACAAAACTATTTATTTTTAATCCTTAATTGGTTCTTGGACAGAGACCAGAGGGTGGAAAAGACCCAACGAAAATGTCACGGAGTTTGAAAGACGTATGACAACAGTTAAAGCTGTTAGCCCCCAAACTTGCTAACTTGATTAAGTGGAGTTTTAAAGAACAATTACATGTAAAATTTAAATCTTAGAATACTTAGCATTAAAATTTTGCGGATAATACTAAGTTAAAAACAAAAAAAAAGGCATCTGAAGGCCAAACCCCAAAAACAGCATATATTTAGTCATGGAATTCTATAGGAGTGAGGAATCCCTTAGATATAACACGAGTTCCCATAACCCCCTTGGATATACCCTGTAACTCCTCCTCGTAGCATTTGTCAAGTTTTTATTGCAAGTTGGGAGACAGAATTTTGAACGTATAAGCTAAAAATGTAACCAACACTTGAAAACGATGCTCCAGAAATTTTAAACTTTGTTTAAATGTCGAAGAAAATACATGCAACTTAGAGGAAGTGGAATCAGACATCACAAATCATGATATTCGTTTATGCCCACTTGGTTTTCTTTTATAACTTACTTTACTTTCTTTCATTATATGAATTTAATCAATATAAAAGCAATCAGGAAAAATGATGGAATGTCGTTTGTCATCTTGTATGTTTACAAATATCATGATTTTGTGAAATCACACAGGTGTTTTCATGTTTTTTAGAAATAAATGTTTCAACGAGACTTATTTAACTGACAAAATACTTTATATTCAAATAGTACTTTGCATTGCAGCCTAATTTTGGATGATGAATTAAATGAAAAATTTAGAGAAGTTAGAGGATAGGAGAGTAGATATAACCTTATTGAGGAGCTTGTATGAAAAACAAAGGTATCAAAAATAATTTATTATAAAGCATATAATGTTGAAAAACCGGATCCTCGGAATTTGAAAGTTTTAAATATCAGAAATTTTCAAAATTTTGAAAATTAAAAGAACATGTTTAATGGTACAAAAATGAACTCGAATAGTTATATTCCTATAAAACTGTTTAATTCAATAAAAACTTGGTACATATTTAAGTACAAACATGGAGTCAAAAATTAATTTATTAATTTTTCTTTGATTTAATTTTGATGGTTACATACCATTATTTTCTCTAATTTAGTAAAGTTGTAAATTCGTTTTAGTAGCTTCATATTCACCCCCTGATGTAAATTACTCGGATAATACAATTATAATATAAAAAGTAAAGTGTAGTAAACTTTGAATTGAGATAAATGAAGGAGGGGTTTTTTTCGATAAAAATATTATTGGTTCAGGTAAATTAATTTCCTTCTGTCGCTAAAAGAACTCGACTTAGTAGAAAAGTACTACATGTCGTCATTAACCTATCGTAAAAGAGTTGACCTTTTTCCAGTAATGAATGCCGTTCTTTTAAACATTAATTTTGTCCTTACATTCGGAAATTAACACAGAATGCCGATTAATAAATGATTTGTGTAATGATTCATCATTCTCGAACTTGAGAAGGAAGTATAATTAGCACTTAATGAGTCACACAAAAATAAATTTCTCAAGAGTTCTTAAAACATGCATTAGCCTTTTCGACATTATTACAACATAAGCTATAATTAAGCATTTAAAAAGTTATCCTTTATTATGATTCGTCATTGTTGCAAGCATGAATATGATTGTGAATGATACCTTAAATTGTGGAGGGCGCCGTTAGAATGAAACCTTGTGTTAGGAAGTAATTATTTTATTTCGTAAGTTTTTGTAGCAACAAATTATCCTCTTAATTTGTACAACCCATTTTAATTATGTTTCTTGAATATTATCGTATTGAAGACGTTCTTCTCATTCTCTTCAGAATACGTTTCATACAACATTTAGTTTCAACAACATATATATCATTTTTTTGTTGCAAACGGTTTTTATACTAACTTAATAAATAATTAATATCAAACTTAACACATAACAAGAAAAACTAAATAGCAAAAATAAAATTATACACGACACTATATTTTAATCATATGCACTAAACTATCTAACATACGAAAATAATTTTCTAAAAGCCGATTTTTTAAACCGGTCAATGTAAAAATCGATCAGTAAAAACCCTTCAACAAAACGAAAAAAATCTAGAGTTTTACCCATGTAATAAATTAGTGTTTTTCTCATTTCGTGAAACCTTTTAAACAGCTAATAACAAGATAAAGAAAATGACTAAAGGTAGAGAGTATTTTTGTGCGATGTACAGATAAGCAGAATAAACACATTGTAACGCACAAATGTAGCAGAATAGGCATACGGCCGTTTCAAGGATGCTAAGGATGCTTCTTATAAGAAAATGACTGTCTATACGCTTGTGTGTTACTCTTCTTAAAACATTAAACTTTAAGAGATAAGTATAGCATCAAAAAGTCATAAATACAAGTTCTTCTAGTAATTGGGTTTCATTAGAACAGTACCACTATTAGATACAGCTAAAATTTTAACTTCTTCATGAAAGTGAATAATTTTTAACTTAATTTAAATTTACTCTCACCATCTCAAACAGTATTCTTGTGAGTGATTTTCTTTCGATTTCAGCAGGGTAATCAAGCCTCCCCTTTCACTTTTTTGACCCAGTTTGTGAGAGTTTAAACTACATTTCAACTTCTTCAACTCCCTTAAATTTAACATTGGCAAAAGTTCACTTGGATTCTTAAATTTTGCCTTAGTTTTTAGTTTCATATCTTCGAAATTTGACTCTTTATTTCTCCAGCTTAAGGATACACAAGCCTACTATTGTACCGTCTAGGATAGCCTTAAGCAAAAGGTAACTCAAAGCAATCCTTATCAGAGAGCGTATTTATAGCTCTGAGGGCAGCTCTCATCGAAGGCCACCAAGGGAAAGGCCACCACTCTCGGGAAGGCACTTCAGAACAGAGCGGACAGTCGTTCATAATTATGTTTCCACCTGATCAGTCAAAAAAGCTCTTGAAGGTATATACCCCTCGAAGCTCAAGTATTTGCAGCTGAGTGCAGCTTTTTAAGAGCCTCCTTCCGCCAAAACGGTTTTGCTCAAGTTACCTTTGGCTTATCGAACTTGAGGAAAAAGAATAATATGATTGTTGAGGGAAGTACTTTGCAAGATTTAAACGTAAAAAAAGAATTGAATATCAATATTTTGAACAACTGAGTGCAGTGGATAAAGTTTAATAATGATTTAGATGGAGATACCGAAGGCAGTTTAAAATATTTTCAGTATCGAAATGTTTTTTGCAACACACAATTTATTTCAGGATATTGGAAGGTACAAAACAATCAAAAAGTAAGAATTGTAAATTTAAATACTTTTTTCAAAATAAACGAAAGGTTTTATGATGTTAACCTCTTAAAAGATAAGTGGATAATTATTGAATAGAGTAATGTTTACTTCATTTATACGCGTATTTGCAATAAATTGACATTCAATTGACTTCTAGCCATGCGTAGAAAGATATTTCTTACCATTCCTCAATAATGGGTTTTAAAATTGCATGCTACATACCACAACCATCGCAAAGGAAAAATACATATTTTCATTTCTACACCTTTAATTGCCAACCTCATCTAGAAAGGTATACTAATAACCCTACACTTTTTTTCACCTTACACCGGACTTTCCTCCCTAAAACTATGCATGCACGCCAAGAGGCTCGCGCTTTAATTAATCAAGCTTTATCTACGGACCACCTCAAAAAGCGGAAAAGTTGAAAGCCTCAGTATAATGAATGACACGGATAAAACCAAAGTGCACCTTGCATTAGTTAGTTTCGTGGGTGCAGTGGAGTCAGGAGCAACAGTTGACAAGCGCGATATAAATCATATTAAAGGCGCATGATCTGGGTCTTTGATCCTGAGAACAAAGGCAGGTTGCGAGAAAACGCTCGTTTTAGAATGCTCCACGCGCACTAATCGTGCTGGGAAGGCATTCAGATTCATTTTACGGTTTATTATTTATGAACGCCTAAGATGCCGAGGGTGAAAAGTATGTTTTTGATGCGTTAGGAAGTACCAAAAATCTGCGGATTTCATGTATTTTCTAGAAAGTTATTCTTATAGCCAAGGAGTGCTGTTGGGTGTCCTCCAACTAAAAATCAAAACTTTCACTCCATTAGAATAACTAAAAATATTATGCTTTCTGTAATAATTTTATTGTGAAACTTTTACATGAACTATAAAAGGCGTGTAACAATATTTTTTATACTTTTTCTTAAATAAATTAAATGTCATTTAATACCATTAAAGAAATCAAGTATAAACAAGTGTTACGTTTAAATACATTTTAAATGCATTTTAACTTCAAACACATTTTTTTTCCAGTTAAAATCATATTGGTCCATTTTAACCCAATATATTTATACTCTGAATGACATTTCTAATTACGTCTTTCTTTGAATTCTTTTCAATCTCAGATAACGAAATAAGGATAAAATTTGAATAGTAGATACATGCACAGAAATTGTTTTAATTCATTTAATATATTTTTACTACAGTATACAAAACTGTTCTCCATTAAATGTTTCATTCAATATTTAAATTAACGAGATAATTTTGATAAGTGAAAATATATCCCTGTTGGAAAAATTTTCATAATGTTTCATAAACTAGTATCAAATTATACTGGAACTAGTATAAATGATACTGGATCCAGTATGATTTGATACTAGTTTATGAAACATCATGAAAATTTTTCCAATAGAGTAGTGATACAGAAACTGTGTTTTGCGAACTGCTTAAACTTATTTTAACTCGTAAGAAGAAAATACTCAACAAAAATATGTGGGTAATAAAGAAAATTTGTTGCCTGTTGCAAAAGATTTGTAGCTAATAAAACTATTTTAAGTTTACTCAACATTCTTCCAAATTCCCTACAGACAGGAATGACTAATCCACAGTCCAGGAGGTTGAATCACGGTTAAAAACGCAGAAAAGCTCTTTTCATCCCGCATTTTCCGCAGAGAAAGAGTTCACCAAAAGCAAAAGCGGACACGGGATAAACAGGGCCTATTGCGATTCTAAACAACGTTTTCATTATGTCCAAGAAGAATACAGTGCTATTTAACCAAACCACTTGTTTCCAATTCCGAAAGTAACTCGGTAGTAGAGTGCGGCCCGAGTTCACTTTGATGGGCAGGGTAATGTAAACACTTAAATTCCGAGACCGGAAACCAAGATGCCGCTCAATTGGTAATCTAGGTTAAAAAAAAGGCAGTTTCCATGCATTTACTTAAATTGGGGTCACCAACTCTAAGAAATTCAGAAAACTGCTTCAAAATCAGTTTTATTCAATCTACAAAAGCAAAAGGAAAGCTCTCATATTCATTAACTGGGTAATTCTTGGCCTTTTGTGAAAGTTCATCACAGGATTTAGAACAAGTTTTAAATGAGAGCCACAAACCATATTCGAAGTTCATATAATATAAAAAGAAATAAAATTTATATTTAATATTAAATAACTTTATCAGATTTTGTAAAACGTTATTCCAACTACTCTCATTATTTAACAAAATGCATAAAATCACATGCATTATTTGGTTATTTTTTTGTGTAATATTTGAGCTTCCAAAATTATTACATTGTATTTATATTCGTTAAATGCCACCCATTGTTCTTAAATAATGTAACTCCCTACAAATTCTATTAATGGTAGATTAATAACTTCCAAATACAGGCTTATAGTTTATTTTAACGCTTTTAAATTCAAGGAAAGAATGTTTGCTTAGATTTAGCAAGGACTTTTAGACTTTTCTTTTCAAACGGGATTCTAAAAATGGCGCATTAAGTAAATTTGGGATCATTGGACCATAATTGAGATGGAAAAGATTGCACATTAAAATACGAATGAAAGCTAAGGACAAATCGATTCAGAATCTTTCTCACAGAAGATGTTGAATGAAAAAGTATTCGGTGAAGAAGACTTTATTTTAAAAAGTTAACTCCAAATTTAATTTTAATTGTTTAATGTATTGTTTATCTAAAAGCTCTCATCAGTTTGAAAAGTTATAATATTTTGTAAAATGTGATTCAAGTACACATATAAGTGTATACTTCCTGACAATAAAATAATAGATTAAAAGGAGTTTTTTCAAGAGCTCTCATGGGTGAGCAAGTGAAGAACAGTTAATATTTAGAATCAGTGCATTTTTAACAAGGGGCCTAATAGAATTGGGATTCCTGCCAAAAGTAAAGAAGAAATTTCAACTCGTTATGCATAAACCAGCAATTGTTTAAACAACTGCTAAAGAATAAACCTCTCGTGGCTAAATATAAGTAGAATAAAGTGGTGAAATTAGCTCCCTTAGTCTAAACGTCTAGAAATCTTCCTCTCTTTTAAATTTTCAAAATTATACATACTTTTCCTACGAGTAGACTTCATTTTATAAATATTACCAATATCCAATTGTTCAATATTAAATTAAAACTATCGTTATTTTTTAATAATTATAATAAAATAACTTTTGTGAGAGTTATGCACTATTTTTATTTAAGATATTGCTTTTTGAAAGTTACTAAAACGAAAGATAAAATTTACTTTTTATTTAAGATATTCTTTTTAAAGATAATTAATTGAAAGACAAATTTTTATTTTTAATTAAAATACGAATTTAAAAGAAGTTAAACCAATAAAAATTTTCTTTCAAAATTATATTGTTTAAAAAAATAACCAAATGATTTATATTTTTATTTCAAGATATTGTTTTTATGAAATAAACCAAAAGAGAAATTGTTTTAAAATAAATCAAACCAAGAAATTATTTTTATTGATGGAAATCTTTTCGACAAACTAAATCAGAAGAAAATGTTTGAATTATATTATTTTAAATTAAACTTAATTGAAAGGGAAAATAGAATATTGATTGATTGATTAAAATTGATCAGACTATTGTTTTAAAAATAAACTATAAATGAAAATTATTTTTATTCAAAATATTGTTTGGAGAGAAACTATATAGAAAGAGAATTTCTCTCAAAATACCGTTTTAAACAAACCAAATCGAGAGAAATTATTTTTGTTCAAGATATTGCTTAAAAAACTAAAATCCGCAAGATTTATTTATTTAAAATATTCTACGAATAACTAAATCTAGATCAATAATATCGTTCAAAAGTAAACTGAACGGGATAAACATCATTCAAGATAATATTATTTTACTTGTTTTGCTTATTTACCGCTTACTTATATGCGCACGATAAAATTATTATAATATTTTTAAATCACACTGTTATAAAAGCAAATAAACAGAGTAAACGTTTCATTTCATATAATATCAATAAATAAAATAAAGTTTGACAGATAACCTCCTACTGCCTCGGGCGCACGTTGGTCCTCCATGCAGCCCTGGTCAACGCGTGAAAAAATTGGGAAACCGCACTCCAAAAAAAAATTCCTCCGGTGTAAAAGCAACCGGTGGCCGTTCATCATCCTAGCAGTAGGCAGAGCCACCCAAGCCGATTGGGATGCAGAACCCACGTCAGCGCCACACGATACGGATCCACTGCCGTGAACCGATGACACGTGAATCGGGCCCTCATTGATAAGAATTAAATCAACCCACCGCAGGCCCCTTGACCTTCCCTTCGTGCACAATACTCCTGGTAATGCTGCCGGACCTTTGACCCACCGCCTAGGACGGACAGGTGAGGGAGTGATGGCATGGAGTACTCTTACCGCCAGCATTCCGACCAAATTGCCCGGTTGAGGCGAGGGAATCTCCCGAGGGGCATTTGGGGAGGAAGTGGAATCAATTTTAGCTATTATTATTATTGGATTGATGAAGTTGTTTGTCCACCTGAGCAAAAATTTGAAAATTTCAGACGACTCCGACAAATCTGGTTTTATGACAGTTTAGGTTATGTGCCGAGTTAAAAAGATTCTTTTAAAATATCACCTTCAAATTACTTAAATAGAAATAATTTTTTATTAAATTACTTCTTTATTTAATAATTTTAATAAAAACAATTTTTTATTATAAATTATAATTACGTTAATTTCAAACATAAACACATTCTGTATATCCCTTGTGCAAATTAATAGAAAAAATTTTTAATTTACAGCTGATTTCATTGAATTGCTGAATTCATTGAATTGTATCTCTAAACGTTTTGGGGAAGTAATATCCTTAATTATACCATACACTGCGAACGTTCCACGCAAAAATAAACACACATTTAACATCACTTTTTTGCCCTCAAAGTAACAACACTTTTGTTGCGCTGTTAGGTGGAACATTTTAACACTTTATTGTGTTCTGGTAGTGTTCTGAATATGTTTGAAAAGTGTTAGAAATGTGTTTCATTCAGAAATGTGCTCTAAAATAGTGCTGTAAAAAATGTTTAGCATCCGAAAGTGTTCTTAAATTTAGATTGAAACACATTAAGAACACATTTTATGAATCTGTAATTTTTAGTAACAATTTTACAACACTATCTTTCCTCCCAGACAATCGCAATACACTCAAAACGCTTCTGATTAGAAGTGTCCATTAATTAATTTGTTAATTTTCGTAGCAAAAGTGTTTCACACATTTGCAATGTATTATTTGAATATCGGATAGTATTTTTAAGTTTTCCTACACCATCCCTAAAGATGTTTCTTTATTAAAAAAATTATTATTATATTACACCATATTACACCTCATAAATATAACCTACCAAGAAATTAAAAAAGATTTAAAATTAATAAGTTTAGGGATATTAAAACTAATACCAGTTTCAAAATGCACAAAAATGCTCGTAAATAGTGTTGATAGCTAAAAATTGTAAACATTATCTGCAAAAAAGAGAAATGTTTCCTCTCAGTTTTAATTAGGTTTGACTGCATTTATTCGATTTATTAAACAGACACGCAATATGAACTAAAATATGAAAGCTGTAGTAATTTTATACAAATAATATTTTTATAGTGAAGTGAATTTACTCGTTTCTATTTGCTCACGATTTTCAGCCCCCGACCTTGTCCTCTTTCCTCAACAAATACTATCTTAAAGGGCTCATGAAATGCAAAGTAACTATTTAAAAACATTATTAAAAAGAAACAACATTTTAAAAATCTTGTAGGTAAATTAAGTGATATGGAAGAGCTATTAATTTTTTTCCTGACGGCATATTACATAAGATAATGATCACCCCCTTCAGGTCTTTAACCTCAGTTAAATTCTCTCAACTTAAGCTTTCGTGACTCTTTTAGAGCTCTGTACTCAAGGCACTTCAACACAACCCCACATTGTCTGTAAAAGATTCATTAACATAACCACTCATTTACTTCATTTCAGAATTTTTTAGTTTTATTCATAGACGGAATCAAGATTAAACCGCTTCTAATTTTAAATAGTTCAATGGACTTCAATGGTGAGAAAGCAGCTAAGGTTTCGTCGCTCTGAAATATATTTCATTCAGCAGTCTGGGTTTAAATCCTAATTTCATTTGGATTTAAGTGCGATTGATTTGAAAATTTTCTTTTTATAAATGGGTTAAAGGAGAAAGAAATATTTGAACTCTTAAATATGCAACGCTCTATTGATGTGTGGGATTTTTTAGCTGCATACAATAAAAAAATGTAACGGTATAATAATGCCCAACTGCTAGGATTTTGCTCACCAATAAAATCAAAGATAATTCTGAATATATTTTAACCGAACAAATAGCCGAAAACCAAAACCCAAGAACAAGTTTCATATATTTGCTTGACTTTGTTGAATTTTTATATAGTGAAAAATATAGTATTATTTATTTGCGTTAACATCTAGAGCATGAATATTCTTCTACTACATGTGTTTTCCGCTTATAGGTACTGCATAAAAATTAAACTTGAAATTTTATTCAATTGCCCATAAGATTCCCTTATAATCAATTTAAACATTTTTGTAATGATGATAATTATATAGAAACTATTATTTCACGTTAGCAGAATAAAAACCCTGTATAGTTGGCTTTAAGGGGATACTTGTGACATATTTCAATGCAAGAAAAATGCTTCTCTCAATTTCTTAGTAGTTTTGGATATATCTAGATTTTTAGAATTTTCTTCGCAACTCAAGCTACAGAGCTTATGGTTGTTTTTGTTGTTATCTTGTACTACTTGGAAGACCCAAGCTCTAAAAGGATTTAAGGAATTTTAAGTCAAAACAGGAATCTTTTCACTATCTCCCAAAGATCCCATCCACCTTTAGGGCGGGTTTGTATGCAGCGAATCAAGCGACGCGACCGGTCAAAAGTTCTCTATAAATTACCTATAAATAATGACGTAACTAATACGTCATAGCGTTAAGAACCAATGGCAGGACCAGATTCTAAATCAATGAGGAAATTTTCCATCGTTTTCCCATTGACGTCGCATCGCTCGAATCGCTGCATGTAGACTTGAAGAACTCATCAATTAATTACAGGAAGAGTGTGGTGCGTACCTGTGACATCGCAGAAATGGATGTCTTGTGCGTGCAGAGGCCGCCAGGATCTGTGCGGATCGGGGTGCCGAAGCAGAGACAGGTGGTGTGGCAGAAGAGGACCGTCCTCATGGAATGATGTCGGGTGGATCACATAATCCGCGGAAGATAAATGGATATCGCCCGTCTGAAAAGAAAAATCACATTCATTCATTTGCTAGATTTTTCTTTACAGGTTCCGAAATTATCCGCGCTTCAAATATTAACTAGTTTCACATGGGTGAATTTAATAGTGTTCAGTTATGGATGGTTGAATTGGAAGTATACTGTATAGCCACCGGACGCTCAATTAATCTATGTATATCGCTTTTCCGCTATAATAATTATACACTGTTTTAGTGTAAGGATTTTTTCAGTTTGAGCTTGCATCGTTATTTTAATTGAAGCGTGGAGGAGTTCTAGAAAGACGTCTTCGAAAATTTCACTTTAAGTTTAAAGGAACTGAAAACAAACTAAGGTTTAAAAATGTATACAAAATATAAATTCAACCGCAATAACAGTTTTCACATTAAGACATCTAAATTAGGCATAGACAGTATAGGTAGGTACATTTCTGCATCGAGAGTTTTTTGGAATAAAAGACTCTTGCTTCAAATACTAACTACTTTGATTTATCGATTTAGGCATCATAAATATCGTAAATGGCAGCTAGAGTTCGAGTTCAATTTAATTTATTTTTTAGTATTGTTTTGCAGTAAAAGTCAATTGAATTGAAGGTTTTTACAGGAGTTTTACTCATGGAAGACACATCATCTTCAGTAGAGTATTTGAACTATTGATATCAACCAGTGTTATTTATAGAGGGGACGAAAAAATACTATTATATAAATATTTGGTATTTGATAGTGAAGTACATGATAATAACAAAATAATGGCTAAGAGTATTTAATTCTAAAGTCTGAATTTATCCTTGCACCTATTTAGCCCTCCAGTTAAAAAGCGTGTTCCCTCCATCTACTAAAATGATAGAACCAACGGAAGTATGATACGATGCTAATTAAACACAAAATACCCTCACTAAAAGGCTTTCTTCCAAGTTTTCCTCCGTGTGAAACTCGATAGGCCGTTTCCAATACGAATGAAAACGTGAGGTCATTATCCATTCACCTTGTGGAGTCGTGCTTCCCTCAACGAACTGACTCACACAAACGCTTTTGTTTGTCCTTGGAAATGCAATCAAAACGCTAAACACTTCTTTTCGCATACCCAAACACCTGATGATCGGGATTAATAGACCTCCATCGCGCTAGGCTTCCCTATATCGGTCAAGGGTGAGCGAGAAACGCTTTGTAAAAGAACTCGGTGTGATTGACAGATCCAAAACAATAACAGTAATCTCCTTCCCGCCGTCAAAACAGACCCTCGCTTTCAAGTGAATCACACTCCTTAAAAGGTGTCCCCCGTGAAAATTGATCAGGGTCGAGGGAGTAATCGGCGAGGTTAAAGGACCGGGAAGGACAAACACCTTCCTTGAGACTACAAGAGGCGAAGAGTATCAGTCATGCTCGTATTAATAGTGATTTTTTCCAAGGCAAATGGGAAATTGGAAGATTACCCGATTTGGTCTTCCGTGCAGTGACCAAGGGGTATCGATAAATTTAAAGGTCGCTTTATAATCGTGTTGGAAATTCTTCTTGTTTAATGAAGTTTCAAGGTAATTTAAGAAACATTGTTTCTTTTGAAATGAGAGTTTGATACAAAAGGTTACCCGGAAGTCTGTTTAATGGTGAATTATTTATACGAGTTTATAAAATGGGATATGCAAATAAAAATCAGTTTGTGTTGATAGAAATTTGATATTTTACTTTTGCTCATTAAAAATAGTCTACACACGTTTTAATGAGCTTGTAGAGGATAAAGTAGTTAGCAAAGTAGAATTAGTAAGTAAAATCATTCTTTTTTTTTACAGAATGAAGTGTTTAAAAACTAATACTTATTACGAATGTTATTTACTTTTTCGTAATCAAGTTATACCAAGTAAAAATTTATTAAAATATAATAATTAACACCTGAAACAATAAAAAATTCACTAATTACCTGTATAATACTTCAAAAATAATCACAAGTTGTACTAATCATAATTTCAAATTCGAAAAGAAAATGCTTTTTTGTGTTGCCTGCCATTAATTATGCTGGTTTATATTAATGAGTTTGCAATTAACAAATAGGTTTTAAGTATTCGTAAATGGGAATTTGAATTTAACGTATTTATACAAGAAATCAGAAATACACAAATTATACATTTAATAGTTAATAAAATGGTTTTAAATATTCATAAATGGGAATCGGAATAAAAGGTGTTTACAAAAAAGAGATTTTTTAACTTGTTGTTCGCAAATTATACTAAATTTATTTATTATACGGAGGCTAAGTTTAGGACCAGCTTACAGATCGTACAAATGAATTTTGACTCTGAAAGATAGTAATAAGAATTGTATATATAGATAAATTTCAAAATATATACAAATTATGTTTCTGTTATTCAACTTGCACCCAGTTTAATACGACTAATTACTTATTACTTATTAATTACTAAGTACCTAAGGAATTAAGTATCAAAAAGTAATTTTCATTCAGTCATCAATTTTAAACAAACCAAATTCAAAAAACAAAAACAATTTCTTTCGGGCCCAAAGTTAATACATGTAACAACATATAAAATAAACTAACCATTACTACATCATCTTTAACTATCACTTAAGAGCACTTTCTATCCTATTTTTGAGAAAACTAAAAGTGAGACATTGACAAGAAAAATAAACATCGCGTGTTTGGAAAGTTCAGGGTGAAGTGCAAGTAGTTGGAAGTTTCCAATGTACACACACAAGTGGAAGTTCCTTATTACATGAAACTTCCACTTGGGTTAAGTGCTTAAAATGCAAAATTTATGAAAAACCTATCCCTAGCCAAGAGACTCTTGGGGTTATTTTACTTTCACCCATTGTTTCCTTAAGACTGGACTTCTTACTTAACAGTAGATTTAAGACAAGTAATCTGTGTGAATGAACCAATTACATAACTGTATTGTAATGTACTGAAAAACTTTTTCTCTAAGGTACCTAAATTGAAGTACAAAGTGCTAAGAATATTATAAAGTTAAGTGTTAGAATAAAGAAAGAAGAATTACCTTTAACAACACGAGTATAAAGTACATCCTTCTTAAAGAAGTAAAATTTTAGTGTTCTTAATTGCTAATGAAAGTGATACAGTATTTTTAAGAGCTAATTTTTTCTCTGGATTTCAGGAGTCGTTATTATACATCAACATCACTATGTTTTGAATTATGAGTTAATAACTCGACATTAATAATGTATGATGCACTGTTATACAAACAAAATATTTAAACATAGAAGTAAATAACTTGCTTTTTCCTCAATCAAATAAACTCTCAACATTAACATTTTGGATTAACACACATCAAGTGATACTATTTTTATACTGATATATTAAAGAAGATATATACAAAAATAGGAGAAAAGGATACTTTAAATCATTTTATTTTGGTTTTATGTTTCGTGTTTTTTGAAAACCCTTATTTTTATTGTAAAAAAGTTAACATTTTTGGCATGACTGACCGCTATTAGAATAGAAAATATTTCATGTTTTAATTTCTCTTATGGTTTATTTATACTACGAAAATAAACCCTAAAAACATTTTCTTCGCTTAGATTCAAACATTTCTTTGAATACCAAGTTGAAGATAAGCACTTTCACAGCTTATAAAATTAGTGTCTATTGCTGTGCTTGAAATCTAACATTAACGTTTCTCCATCAGTAACATAGTTTTTACATTCAGAAGACTAGTATAACCGGATTTTCTAATCGTGAAATCCTGATGCGTAGTTATAAGTAACTTCTTCATTATGAAGTGTTTAATAACACAAATTGGGTATCAAAAATGTGCTCAATTTGTATGCAGAATGAATAGTAATTTTAGTCTACCCTAGAAATGTCGAGCTAATGCATCTTTATGTGTGCTAAGTTTACAAATACATTCTAATGAATGCTTTGAATAAATTTTATTCACAACATTGAATGTACGCTGTCTCTCTCCCTCTATTAATTTAAATAAAGTCATATGATTAATTTAAGAGGAAATTCAATAATTTAGAGATTGATCGTTTGTTTTTCATGATTTCAGTTCTAAAAAGAATATTAAATTATTCCAAGATATATAGATGTATATTGTTTAGTAAAATACTCCTTAATAATTTTCACAAAACTGGGAATGTTTTATAGGTACAACAAGAATAATTCTTCAAAAGGGTTATATAGCCTCATTTATGCACATTATAAAAGTAGTAAGCGAATTAATATCAGTAATTTAATTATTAATTTACGTAATTAGGACAGAAAGGGTTAAAATAAGCGATATTTACACGAACCCATTAAAATCTCTATTGATTCAACTGGGAATTAACATCTAAACCCTCGCAAAATCTAGGTATTATATATACTGACTAAAAAAGGCAATTTTGGAAAACTTCGAAAAAACCCAGCAAACAGTTTTCCACCCAGTCCAGTGGCTAAGCCATGTCTTCCAGTGGACAGCGAAAGATGCCAGTTCAATGGCGGTCACGAGAGAAAGTCTTGAAGGGCAGGCGTGTCAATTACCTCCAGAGCAGCGGAATTTCGAAGCTAGCTCAGACGATGGCGGAAATAACCTTCGAGAAGAACGGAAAGTGTTCCCCGACACTGGGTCAGCGCTACCACCATCACAAAGCAAAGGCTTTGTTTTGGTCGGCTGTTTTCTCCAACCCCATCGGAAGAAAAGTTCATGCCGAATGGAGTAGGCGAGAGATTATTTTAAATTAAAAGATACTATTTCTAGAGCTTTTTCCAAGCTCAAGCACCTTTGTGCTTGCCTAAATTGTTTAGAACACCTTTTAGATCTTGAGGTATAAAAAACATCTTTATTTTGAACTCAAATATGTGCTTGGCTTACATAAATTGTGCTTGTATTTTAATTAGTATGTATTTAGTTTTGGTTTAATTTTATATCAATTGAAGGGTTTTTTAAACTTAGACAAGAATCCCTTTAGACCGAAATATAAACCAATCTTTTACGGTTCTGCCATTTATTACATATCTATGACTATCTAAAGTTCTAAAATTTCAGTTAAATAACTTAAGAGATAATGCAGGAAAAGCTCGTTAATCCTATAATTCACATTCATCTTCCTAATTTGATGTTTCTTTCTGTTTTCTTTAAATTTTCAAGTCCAACTCCAAAGTGATAATACTTTCTGTGCATTTCCATAGTAATTGTTTTGCAAAAAAAAAAAACAAGAAACAAAGAATTTTAAAAATATAACAGCGTAACTTGAATAATTCAAAGCTGCAAGGATCGCCAAAAGGTTCAAACTAACCAATTTTCAAATGCAAAATCTGATTTAACTGGTTGTTCTATGGATCCCAAGAGAAATCTTTAAATTATCTATGAAATTAAAGACGTTCAAGTTATCCAAATAGCGTTGTATTTAGTTTTTCGTCGAAATATTTTTCTGCAAGCTTACATGTTTTAAACTTATAATTTAAATTCTTTTTTGTTAATACATTTTTTATTTCTAAATTATGTTTTAGAACAGAGAATGGACTTTAAAAGGATATAAAAATAGTCTTATTAGTTTTAAAACAAACGTGAAAGGCATTTTATAAAAAGTGTTTAACCCAATTTTCCCAATTCAATCCTGGATACAATAACAGGTAAAATAACAGATTGAAAAAATTGCTCTCCATACCTCTAGATACCATAAAGAATAAAATATAAACCAAAAGCAATGACCAGTAAATGAGTCAGTGGATGTCAAAGTGCCAAATTACAGTAACACACAGTCCCTCTGAAAAGCAGCTTTAGCGATAAAATAAGGAAAGCCGAGAATTCCATCTTGGCTTAGTCTAAAAAAATACATTTTGAGATTACAAGATTATTCATAACAATTTCCCTCCCTTGCCTAAGCAAACAGTGTCTGACATGGCCATTCCAAGAGCTTTTCTCGCGATGCTTATCGTCCCTTCTCCATTGAAAAGATTCACGCCTAACTATCTGGAATAAGGTTTCACCGTGCTGTCAAAGCGCAGGGTGCACCCGAGCAGAAAATCTGCGAAGGTGTTGCTTGACCTTCTCTTGACCTTGGAGGGGCCAAGGCGGTCTAGTGTCTTTCATTAAGGGATCTGACAAGCCTCTTCGACAGGTGGAAAGTCAAAATTGATTGTTGAACCTCAAAAGGAGGGGATGTCAAGGCGAGGAGTTGTTGGCAGACGCGGGCCAGACTGGGAAGTATGCAGAGGACAAACACGTTCATCGAAAACAAATCTTCATCTATCCATCGGAAAGGGAAAACGAATGGGGATGAGTTCACTCCTCTTAACCCAGTTATGCGCATACTTTATGGCTTCATTAATAACCAAATATGCGAAACAAACTGTTCTCTCGTTTGTCATTTGGTGTTAGGTACTATCTAGATCAGGTTGATTTCTCAAAACAATATTTTCTATCGGTGTGGTTTCATTAGTTATGTCAAGACGTCATTCTTATGATAAATAAAATCAAATATTACAAATTGTATACAGCTAAAATTACGTAAAATGTTGCAAACATACCCCATGTATATTATACTTCTATGTTTTTTATTGCCTTACTTAAATTTACGACTCTGGTAAAATGAAACCCTGTTTGATTTTATGTTTGTTGGTACTTGAATCCTAATGGGTATTAAAATTTGATAACTTATTAAAAGCTAAATGGATTAAAATGGCATAGGGTTTGTTCCTAATCTTCTCTTAGTATGTTGATAGTTAATTGTGAATGTTATTAGAGTAATATATTTTTCTCGAAAAACTGAATTAAAAACTTTAAAACATTTTCATGAAATTAAAACATTTATGATTCTTATTATTCTCTTTTCTATTCGTAGTTTGATAAATCAAATTTCATTTTTATTTGTCATTTATACATAGTGTAGCAGCATCATACTGGAGAAATTTTAAGAGGTTTTAAAGTGAAAACAGTTTCTTTTGCAATCACTTTTGTTAGAAAGTGGTCTAACATTAAAAGTAGTACCCCTTTTCCATACTTTAATCCACAAATTTAAGATTTGATATTTACAAGCTTCGCATTCTTTATGAAAATGAGTGCACTTCTCCTCTTAAAATCCTTTACCTAACACAGGTTTAGCCCATATTAATTACTTATCAGAAAAACTGTATAATATGTGAACAGTTCCTATAAAAATTCATGTAATTTTCAATAAGTGCAATCCAATCCAATTTCGAATTTCAGCTACAGTAAGCTAAAACTCGCTATTCATTATTCAGTTTAAGGTATCACTCTATTCAGATTGAGATGAATGGTAGTAAACTCCAATTTTATCTCCTTTCACATGCAATCATTGTTTCTCATTATGCAACTCACGTTTCCAACAGCAATAATTTGAACTATAAAAACGGCAGAAGAATTCCGTGATTTAGAAAGGTTTACCCCAATGAAAATGAGCGCGAATACTTTAAACTCTCGTATTCGAAAAAAATTATTTTAATCTACTTAACCTAAACTTTCATTTAGCTGATTATTTTTTACTACAGTGAAATTATTGAAATCTAGCTATTCAGCCTTTATAACTTTTAAAGATATTTTAAATACATTTATGTATATTTCTGTGCATATTTTTTTTTATTTTCTCTGTTATGGATAAAAGGAGAGCGTAATACAACATTTTGTTCAGTTACTTTTTTTTATGAAATGATAGATAAGACACCGGGAATTTAAAATAGAAGTTTAATTTAGGCTTATAAAATCCGTGATCTCAACAAAAATAAATAGAAGGTTTATATATGACATTCTAATATGACCGAGTTAAACCTGTACAATTGAATTGAAGTTTAAAAAGCCCTCTTAAAAATATGAACAAAACATGAATGCTATCGCTTGTATGACATATGCCTCTGTATGAAAAAAAAATAAAAACTTCGAAGAAAACGCTTATTTTAAAAAAAATTTAATCATATCCGATTGAAATCACTTATAACGCTTTCATTTTAAGAGTTTTCCCTCATACTGCCTTTTTAAGAGGGTTCACTGAATAACGTATAACTCTCCTTTTGGAAAAAAACAAATTTTTTACTTAAACGAAACCTGGTTGTTTAAATTGAAGTTTACGAAAGGTAAAATGGAAGAGATAAATTCATTTTTATACTGAACTGGCATCTCAACTCTAAAAAAATTACCTTTTGTGAAAAATCTAAGATGAACAATTAGACCAGTCTTCAAAGTTTATGCTTAAGTTGAACTCTCGAGTCCAATACAAAGATGTGAATGAGCTACGGTCGGCAAGCTACAGTTTCATTAGTACACCTCTTAGGAGAGGCTACTCCACTGAGGAAAAAGGGCATTTTTGGCAGATGTCGGAAATTAGGGTCACAAAAAAACAATCCAACGCCTCTGCACAGTCTGACTTTGAGACATGCAATTGGCACAAATTTGCGGCCCGAAAATTTCTAAGTGTAAGACTCCAATGTAGGTTACGGACTTTCGAGAAAGAGTGCGGATTCCTTCCGTGGGAACCCGCGTTTTACAAAACTGCGTTAATTGCTGAAGGGAAGGGAATGGGTTTCGGCGAAAACGGCGCCAATTAAGCCGGTAATTACATGTCGCTCTCTCGTGCCATCGATCAATCGATTGCGAAAGTGACGATTAAAATGCGACACGACAAAAGTGGTTTGTCTTTAATGGACATCGCCGTCATTTTGACAGTTCACTCACCAAGGGCTGCCCCCGAGCCAGGAGAAAGTATCGCGGCTCGACTATAGTATTGCCCTGCATGATCCTTTGATAGTATTTCGAAAGGTCTCAAAATCCTGTACTACAAATACCAACAAACTTTCTGTTTGAGGAACCCTAAACCTCCCTTTGAATTTTTGTGTGTGATGCCTATTTCTATATTTCCCCCGTAGAAATTTTCATGGCTTTCAAGAAGCGGTCCTCTTTCGATAGAACCCAAAGGATTTTAAATTGAGCTAAAGATCAAATTTCAATAATTTTTTTTCCCCCACCCCTATATTTACTTGGGACTCATATTGTGCAGAAATTCTTACACTATACAAAAGGCCCAATATTCATATCCTACCAGTAAGTGTTCTAAAATTTAACATGTAAAAATTCTTGTCAAAAACCACAGATCCGAAACAAAAGTTTGGTTACGGGCCTGACACCGAAACGGAGTTTGAAGCTGTTTTAAAGGGACAAATTTTCTGGAGGGACACCCTAGGCCAGGCCTCCCTTTACATGGAGTCATTAATAATTCATACAAAAACTCTTGCTTTCTTTGTGGCCCTTGTACTTAAGAAACATTTTTTCATGTTGAGGAGAACCAAGCTACAAATTTAAAGTACTTAATCTTTGTTATTAAACTAATAAAGATTAACTATTAATTAGCATACAGAAGTAATTACAAAAAATAAGAAAATTATAAATTTATTTGTATAAGTATAGAAAATTAATTAACTTTCAATAATACATATTTTCCATTGGACACCCAAAGGAAAATCCCGGCTACGTCCCTGTTTAAGAGTAAGTAAATTTTGTACCTTTTAGCGCTCAATGACTAATTATCAAACAACTTATGTAAAAGCATACTTATTCCAGATTTTAAATTCATGACAACAACATGAAATCAACATGAAAGGTATGTTGTAAAAAAGGTGCAAAATATCCTAAGAGGATATGTAGACAACAAGGTTTCAAAACCCCACTTTCCCGAGTAAATATTTACTAGTAATCAGAGTCGATGTAAAAAATTACGAAAAGACTATGATTTTAGGAATTTTTTTTACTTCTTTTCAAATTATCGCGGATTACTCTTCTAATCAAATTCGAACCTAACAACGCAATAGCAATAATTGCTATAAAAACCTAAATATTTCTGAAAATGTAACACCCGATCCGAAGCTCTAAGCAGAATACTAATGCCTTCATTTTTGTGTTAAATGAAGAGATAATCCGTTTTCATTGACTGTCTTCCATATTAATATTTTTTTTTCAGGAAAGCTTCACTTACCAAGTTATTGACTAAAAAACTCCACTAAACAATGAAAAAACTCTGAGGATAATTTTTACGATTTAGAAGATTCCTATCACACACGCGAAATTCGAGTTTATTTCTTTTAGTGGCACTTGCGTGACTTCCCCACTCTTTGAATGTACCGGAGTTTTAGAAACAGATTAGAAAGCCATATTTCTTATTCCTCGTTGTCTTGTGTCAGATCTCTAGAAAAAGTAATGTTTCTTTTTTATAACAGGAATTTTATTATCCTCAACCAGTGGGAGAAACACCTATCATAAATTTCATGTCGAAGAGCAAAAGATGACCAAATAACAGTTAATGAAGCATTTAAAGGCTGACGAAGCGATTGCTGTCACACTAGTTTCATCATCCGCCAATTCAATGGGTATTAAGAATGTTATTTATTGGTGAAAAAATTTAGTTCAAACCAGAAGAAATACGATGTGAAATGTCGTGTCGGCAGTTATGGTCCGTTTTAAGCTAGAAATAACCTAGAAATGGAATGGTTCTCCAAATGGGAGAAAAGCTCAAGTATAAGTACATGGCAAGGTACTAACAAAGTAAAGTAATTACAATCATCCCAACTGTAATGTAGCAAAATAGTTATCTTTCAAACTAGAAATCTCCCCCCTCCAAAAAAAACTATTATAGGTAACTAAAATATAAAAACTATAAAACTATTATAAAAACTATTAAACATAGGCTCAAAACTCAAAAATTATCCGATTTGAAAAAAAAAAAAAATAATTTACTTTTAAAATACCTCCATTTTTTTCTTCTGAACCATGTTTATAATTTTAATAGATTTTCTTTTCTATATTCTGTTATGGGGGTAAACTTCAAATGGGTTTTTTATGATGAACTTTTCACCATTTCTTATTTTTAAATTGTCAAAAAGTTAAGAATCAACTACATTTAAAAATTACGTGAAAGTATCCCAATTTTTTTCATACATTTGTTTTTAAATTTAAAACCTTGTGTACAGATCTGTGTGGGTACTTTATTTTTAATTTGTTTGTAGAGCTTCACAAAAACGTTGAAATTCCAAGCTTATATTTATAATATACCTCGGTCCAATTGCATTAAATCATTTTAATGCAAAAATAAATTGTTCTTACTGGTAATCGCAATAGGCATTCAAAAATTAAGTGAGTCATACAACCCTATGCTCCCTACTATCGAGGAACAAAATGAACTTATGCATGATATTATTGAACAAGAAATTTTAGTATTAAATTAATAAAAAGTATAAAGCCAGACAAGTAGGGGTTAAAAACAAGCATATCTATCACAATGGAATAAGAAACTACAGCGAGGGGAATTCTAATTGTTATACTAAGTCATTCAAACATTAGCAACTGTGAAGCGAGAGAGCATCATAAAAAGTCATTTAACAGCCTCTTTAATCCTGATGTAAATAAAGATTGTTGGTGGTAACTTCTTTTAGTGAGCGGCTTAGATGTCCTTAATTAAAGACCAAGAGTGGGTGATGGTGAAGGCCATGCCACTTGCCGCTCTTCGAGACTAACCTAGTGACCTAGAAACGACACCAAATGCTACAAACTGATTTCAGAGGGGGCTTTCCGAAAAAAAAACCGATATTCCTCTAGATGAGAATTCAACTGAAAAGACGCATTTCTGAAATTAATTAAATTTTTTGTTCTCTTCTTAAGCGCTAAAATTAGTCAGCCAGTGTTCAGCAGAAACGTTCATAAATAACAATTTTTCAAAAATTCTAATTTTTACTTTTTGAAAAATTGCTAAACGACTATAACAATCAGTGAGAATTTTAACCATACACGAATTTAGATGAATTTGTGGAGAAATAAAATAATACCCCCTACATAATTTATGTAACTAAAATATTTTTAAGACATGGTATTTCCAAGCTAGTATACGTTTTTTTTTCCAGAAAGAACTACTACTTCATTCTGCATAACAACGAGTTTTCACGAGAAAGCGGAAAAAAGTATGAATTTCGAAGTTAAACTATAGTTAACGAAGTTAACTATTTAATCTATAATTTGGGCTTAAAATGCAGGTATTTTACTTCCATGTAAATTATTTAAGTACAAATATGGTGAAAATTTTAACTGTTTAGATTTATCAATTTATGCAAAAAAAAGTAGAAATTAAATTTTTTTTAATTTGCTTGAATTAAAAACGCAACCCCTTTGGGCTAACATTCTGAACTTTAACTATCTTACATAACATTTACATTTTGTGCTTTCAATCTTCATTTTGGAGGAATCATCCAAAATGACAATGTAAATTGACGTTTCACTCTTCGTTCCTCCGATTTCTGATGGAAATCACTCATGATGAACATTGAAAGTGAAACAATGTAAATGAAACTTTAGTTCCCAGATTAGGTTGGGTACTATAAAATAAACAATTTTCAGATATAGGTAGCGAGCTCGCAGCCAACAAAGTTAACGATGATTGTATTAAAAACATGTTTTTTACACTTTATTGCGTAAACGCATTAGGGAAAAAACTTACTCATGATTTTTTTTGAAACCTCCAAAATCAACAATCGTCTTTTTTATTTCGAATAGGTGTGGTAAATCAAATTCTGTCAACTCTAATTAAAGCGTAAAAATTTTGTTTGTTATCACAATCGTCATCAAAAGTGAAAGCGAGGTTCAGTTGAACAAATTTCTGCGTAAAATGTTTCCTAATGTTGCGTAGTTTAATTTGTAAAACAAATCAAGGTCAATCAGAGAAAAGAATTGATTGAAACTTTTCGGGAGATTTTCTATTGTGTGCATATTCCAAAGTAGGAACTCTAGAAATTGTTTACTAATTTTATCATGACCGGGTTACGTCTTTACTAAATATAGAAAACACTTTATTTTAAACGAAAATACATTATTACTGTTTATCAGTAAAGAACAAAAGTATTACTGTAAAGACCAAATCCTTTTTTTAAGCACAGGTGTACTTAGAACCAGGAATTAGAACAGTAAACAAGCTTTACTAAGAGGTTTTACATTCCATGGGAAAAGTTAAATCTCTCTGAACACTTTAACATAAAAACATAAGCACAAGAAAATTAATTGTCACGAAATATAATTATGCTTTTCAAAAATTTATCTATAAATGGATTTGTATAGTATACCTTCTGAATATCATACAGTGATAGTGCATTATCTTAAAATAGAGATGTTTTAAGGTAAGTTAAGCAGTTATTTTTCAGACTTTCTATGGTAAGAAAAATGTGTAAACAGTCACATAATGCATAAGAATATCGCATTTTTGTACATTTTTCTTCTAGGACTTATGAACAAGTCCTATCCTACATAAAGAAATTTCCTAGAGAACCCCATTAGCTAAAGAGACCTTCGTTTAGAGTGCAAAAAGACACAAGTCACACACATTCCGGTCCATATTGAGTTATGCATCAATTTAAATTCAAAATTCGACGTGGAATGGCCTGAAACAAACGGTTTTGCAAAAAAAATACCCACTCGAATCATTGCTATCTCCCGTTTTTGTTATCGCTCTACCATAGAAATGCGCGTTAAGGAGAATTAGCTTTTCAGCCCGTGAAAAGTTGGCAAAACCGAGTGATGTCCCATCGCGCCTTAAGCGACGCTCTCCTCACGGGGATTTCCTTCCCGGTAATCTTTCGCCGCGACTTTTCCACGCCGTCTGCGGCCGAAGAAATTGATTCCGCGGAGATAAAGAAAAAGGGGAATTAAAAGAAATCGTCTGGGGTGGGTGGGGCAGGTGTTGCTGACTCACCCCAGCGAAAAAGCCAATGTCCTACGACTCCTTCCGAAGACGACGTAAAGAGCGTACAATGCGCGTAGCAAATGCCCTGCTGGCCCTCTGCCAATCGCTCGCTTCTGTCTGTCTGACAACCACTTGGAGGTGGTGGCGCGAATTTACGCAAATCGAGGATATGTTCTCGGGACATTTCTTTGACCGAAATTAGAAATTATGATATGCACTTCCACAAGTCAAGACGCGAGCTGGTATCAGTATTCAGGGGTTGCAAGAACTCCACGTACTTTTGTAGAATATATTGGAGAGACCCTGAGGGAGCCATGCTGTGTTTAACGATTATGGAAACAACATTTACTATTCAGGATAATGAAATATCCAAACAGTTTGCAGAAAAGCCATCTCGTAGATCCGTTCGTGCATAAATTAAGAGGGGAGTTAGGGAACATAGAGGCACTGTAATCTCGTACATGGGAAATAAACCAGTTTGAACCTTTTTCAAGAAACAGATAAAGTACCATTGGAGAGGACGTTCCTTTGCGCTTAAAAATGAGTTTCAAATTATTTTCTGCATTTGTATTCTTGTTGTTTCGTTGTATCCTTTAATCATTCGAAGGTAGAATTAGAGCCCCATAATTTAATTCCTGTGATTACTGAATACGATTCCTTTCGGTGTACTTTATTTTTTCTGGATGCTGTGCGGAGTTCAGGAACACTCTGTATAAAATTATTACTCTGTTCATTATTGCAATTTTTAATTATCATTTTTAATTAATTTAATTTTTAATTTACCAAGATTAGTATATATTCCGTATGTTTGTGAAGTGGAGATTCAAAGGTATAAACAGAATTGGATAAATGATAAGGTATTTCAGCAATTTAAATTTTTATAACCTACTGAAAATCTTAAATCTAAAACTTAATATAATTTCTCTCAATATCAATACTCAAATAAGTTAAAAATTATTCTTTTGAATTAGTGTTTAATTATTCTTCAAAAACAAATCGATATTTGTCTGTATTTAAAGTTTAAATTTAATGATGAATAAATGATTTAATGTATAAATAATGTTGCTTCAAGTTTACTTACAATTACACTTACATGAACTCAGTAAAAACTCGTGATACCTGCAAGCAATAAAATTATTATGTTGAAAAACAAAGTGCAATTCCTGTTATGATGATGGTCATCATCATTGTCACCATAACTCAATGTTATTGACTTTCATGATCCTTTTTAAAATCAGAAGACAAAGAACACTCGAAGCAGTTCTACTAAAACCCTCGCCTTTAATTAATTAGGTTATACCCTGTCAGTAAAACCTAACCTTGCAGACAAAAAAAGACAGTATGAGGGGAAAAACAATAAAGATTGACACATTAGATTCATAAATATCGACGTATAAAGATTAATCCACCACTATTTAATGTATTTCGAACACGTTTCGATTTTTTTTGATGATCTATCGCTCTATAATAATCACTCAAAACTCGTTAGATTCAGGTTGTGGAAACTAACAACCGGCTTGTTGCATCTCAGTATTTTCATGCTTCAAAAGCCACTTCAGAATTGAGTAGGTTGAAAAATCAAATGGTATAAAAAAGCTTAGGAAGTTTTCGGGTTTTCTTCAGACAATAACATCTGCTTGGTAATTTACTGTTTATTAACTAAATAATTACGTATTCACAATTTTAAAAACACAGTTTCGTTCTACAGTGTGTTCATAATAAGTATTAGAATATATAACGTACAAGTTGTCTTCAATTTTTCAGGTATTGAAATATAAATTCTAATTAGTGCATACATTATGTGAAAGATAGATCATAAAGAGGCCTAAATTGTGAGATACCATGTTAAATAGCTATAGTTTTATGATTCAATAATAAGAAAATGTTTTAACTATTCTTTTTGGAGTTAAGTTATTTGTTTGTAACTAACTTAAACATTATGAAGTAACATTATAACTGAATAATGTTAAATAAGGATTTGTATTGTGGATATCATGATACGAGCTTTTCCTCTTAAGATAGCACACAGATAATATTTATTATTTTTCTTTTGGTTTATTTCTAATTTTTTGTTGTTGCATTTATTTATTTTTCTATCTATTTTTTTAACTAAATAGTGAGTTATTTTGTACCTTGTAATTTATTTGATTTCGTCTTATGTCCTTTTTTTGTGAGTGAATTGATGTGTTTGGTTTTGTTAATAAATTTGAATTTGAATAAAGTAAACATAAAAACAGTGGTGTTCAAACCCAAAAATCAATACTTTATATTACCTGTTGAACATCCTTTTTTAATTACATTTCCCTACATTTTGAAGTATCTTGTACTTCCAAAGAATAAAATCCGAAGTTTAATAAATTTTAAAGCCTGTGTTATTGATAAAAAATTCATAGTCCAATTAATAATTGATTGGAGTAAAAATAGTTTAAATGTTTCTCAAGTCACTTTAAACGCAATATTTATAAGCTGAATTATTACGCGGAAATAATTTCACGCAAAATCATTACATTATTAATGAGGAATCCGCGTATCTGAAGGTCATTGGTCGTGAAACTAGATATTTACTTGCAGAAGCAGAACCTACTGATGGACATAGCACACCTGTTTTCAATATCCACACATTCAGTAATCCCGTAGATTGATGAGGCATCAAGTTTTACACATACGGTTAATTTATGAGGTTTAGGGGTCACCAAACTTGGGCTTTATTCATCGGTAATGTTTTTAACACTTTCGATGTAGAGAATTTCTGCTTGATTCTGCATTAAATGAAAAACTCTTTCACGACTCGACTAAAATGTAATGATGTATTCAATGTAGAAAACGTTTTACAAAAATGTAAAAATATACAAATATTAGCAATTCAAGGTGCGTTTTTTTAAATTTAACATGAAACAAGGGAAATATATTCTAATTGCTTAAGAAAATGTTATTAAAATTTTGATAAGTGTTTAACTTTAGGGTTCCCCGATTTCAAATAAAAAAGATGTTTTCCTTAAAAATAGTTCAAATTAGATAGGATATTCAAATGTTATCCGACATATATTCATATAAGCTCTTCTACAGGTACCATTAATATAAAAACGTATTTAGTCTACACATATAAATATTATACTTTAATACCTTTATGTTTTGATTTTTATTCAACTTTAAAAAATAAACCATTTGTTTTAAACTATCAGCTAACAGAACTATAATGGGGTGTCATGGATTCATTTTTATCAATATTATTTTATGTTGTTTTTAGTACGAAATTATGTAGTTTTTTCCTAAAGGGCTGATGTATTTTTATTAGGAAAGTCAACAACAGAGAAGCAGAAGATAAAGCATTAGGAAGAGCTAGATATGTGAAATGCAACGAGCTAGAAATGATCGTAATTGATGCCACAAGTATCAAAATTCAAAAGCCTTGATCTTGTAAAAACATCACGTAGACTTTAAGACTTTTAAAACGTACATTTTTGGAACGCAGCCTTGATTCATTATCTGCATTTGTAGAAGAAGCCTTGAAACCCACAAACTTTACAGCCCACACTTAAGTTATTTGAATCACAAAACTGTCTGTGTCAAAAGCGTCTAGTAACTTTTTCAATTTGTTTCAAAACACCATTCATGCAGTTGGCAAAAAGAGAAAATTTTTGAAATTTCAAATGGTTTGCATTTATCTCCTTCTCCTACTTTATTAAGCAACGAGTTAATTTTGGCGCAACCTAAACAAAGAAAGGAATTCCGGTTTCAGCCACCATTCTACTCCTTCACGAGCAAAATTCACCCAACTATCTTCCTTCTCCTATCTCCAACTCATTCGTATGATTTATTTTAATTTGTTTATTTCGTTTTAATAGGGCGGGGAAAAAATTAATGTGTAATAGTTTCAGTAAAAGAATTCATAATGATAAACTTTGTTTCTCTGGAAGTTAAGGTTTTAATGATATGAAAAGAGAGTTTTACAGGTAAAATTTAAAAGAGATGATTTTATAATTCCAGTTATCAAGAAGTTTTCTTCGCACCTCTATGGACAGTTGGAAAATACTGTCCTTCCCTTTTTTAATGAAAGTAATTAAGACTTTTACAATAGAAAAATAGTTTAGTTTATGGAGTGATCAGGTTAAGCTATTTTTATTATATGATGAAACAGAATACAAAAGAGGAAAATATTCGTTATTTACAGTAAAAACTTCATAGAAATCGTGTAAATCCGTATTTAAAACCTCCTAAATCGAATGTAATAAGGATATTAGAATAATTAAAATTGGTTCTGATACAAAAGTATTTTACAAATTCAAGATGCATTTATATTAAAGTATTCTTTCACATGCATTTATGACTATAATGGATATATTGGACAGGGAAGTGTGGGACCAAATATTTAAATTTTATTGGTACTTCTAATAAAAAAACTGAATAGGGAGGAATTTTACATTTTACTGTTATAATAATTTTTCAGCTAACGAATAATAAACCTAATTTGATGGGTACATCCGATGAAAATAAGGCTATGCTAAAGATTGTAGGTACTACAAAATATGTTATTCTTACTCTACGTAACTTTCAACGTAACAACTAAATTAACAACCAAAAAGAAGTTAAGACCTGTTCTTAACTTTTGTAAATCCTTCAAGAGCTATTATTTACACTCAAAAATGTTTTCAAAAATTATTTTAATTTTCATAGTATCAACAAATTGTAAAAATTAAATCAAATAATATAAAATAATATATCAATTATTAGTTTTAAACAAAATAGAGAATTTTCTAGTAACGTTCGAATAAGCTCAAAACACTTTATCATTTTTTATCTCAAATCAAATAAAGGGTTGTAGTTTAGGGATTTGAGGATTTCGTCTGTTGTCGATTATTTTTATGCCTTCAGTCAATTATTTAGTTAAAATATTTTAGGGTTCCCAATTCATTTCGCCTCCAAACGAGTTTTGTGGCAAAAAAATTCAGAATACCTCTGCATTGCAAACAAAGTTGCACTGCAAACTAAAATTTTCCATTGTATTTTGGCAAAAATTTTCCGTATGCCTAGAAAACGTGCTTTTTCCGAGAATTCTTCCACAAAAATAACTTAGATTTAATAAAATCACCACTAAAAATAAATTTTAAAAACGAGTATGTACAAGTAAGTCTACATGGGTCGTGACGGTTTAGTTAAAACGAGGCTCAGCTTTTTTTTAGCTAGGTGTGCAATATGTTTGCCGGTGACGTCACACTGTCATTCGGGTCTGTAAAATTACCTATAATTACACATTGATTGTTATAAAGGCCGCTTCCTGTAACTAATCTTAAAGAACCCTGAAGTTTCTTCAAATAACGGAAAGTTTCTCTCATTTGCCTGAAAAAGAAGAAAAAAGCAGATATAATTAACCGGCCGCAGTGCTGCCAGTTAATTTCCGTTATTTGAAGAAAGGGTTTTCTAGGGCATTGTTTTCGGAACACACACCAACAATGAAGGTTGCGATAAGGCTCTGCAGCGGCTTTTGACGCACATCCCTCACCAAATTTGCGCGAGTCAACAGTTTTCCAATGCACCTCCGCTTCTCGGGAAATCTTATTTATAAAACACGGCGTTTCATTTATCGGTGCATCCTTAGAGATCCGAAAGAACTTGTTACAATGTTTAAGCTCGAGCGCAAAAAAATGTGTCCCGGCAAACTAAAACTTTCACCAGACGCAAGAGGGTTTTACTCATTTAGACGATTTACGGCTTTTGCGTCCATTGGAGCGTCTGTGTGAAGAGCGAGTCGCTGTTTCGGCTCTTTCGTTAGAGGAGGCCAAATAAATCTCCGGGAGTCGGCCGGGAAAAATTTAAATTCGGGAAAGGAGTAGAGGCTGGGTAGGGTCATCCCCGTGTTACGTCACAAGTATGGAGATATTTTTACCTCCAAGTAAGTCCAACATGTTTAAGTGCACTGATTCTCAACCTTTCTATACCCAAGGACCACTAGATGCCTCATCAAATCAATGGTGGACCACTAGATGGCATACCAAACCGATGGCGGACTATTCGTATTCATTCATTTTAATTCTCTTCGTAAACAAGCATCATTTATATCCCCCTTAGATGCTTCGTAATATTCGAGCGCCACCAAATGGTTTGAAAATATATATTCACTTTAAGAGTTTTCAGTTTTTTCGAGTTAGGACGCCACAATGTTTCTTCTACTGTGTTCAATTCAACAAAGTATGGTATTTATTAAGTCCTTCATTTTTTATTTAATAATTTTTTAAGTTTTATGCAAAAATTAATGTGAAAGACATCACGAAAATTGAGGAAATTTTACGAAAAGAAGGGTCCTTAAATCTTATCAGTAAATGAAAAAGTTAAAAAAAAACATTCCCTACTGTTTATTAAAGTTTATTCATTAGTTTAAACTTTATAGATATTTGTATTTTATTATACTCGAACATGCTTATTTAATATTCCGAAGAATTTGAAAAAGAAATTTTGAAAGGATTAATTATATATTACACAAAACACTTTCTTTAGTAATATTCTAAATTGTCTCTGTTATTAAAATGCTCTTACTTTTTTTTTTCGGATGAACTTAAATCCTTTAGTGCCGGAAGCATTTTATTCGGCACTTATAAATGCGTTCAGTTATTGCTGTTATTCAGGTAAGTGGCCGTTTTTAATTGAATAACTGTTAAGGCAAGGAATAAAAATTGTTTTAAATTACTTGCATCAAAATTATACCCTTTTAAAAGAGAGCTGCGAGAGTTGAAATTATCATGTAATACCGTTTAGTACCGTTAACATATATCTTTATCTCTTTGTGTCACAATGTTTAAGTTAATTAGTAAAACATTTTTTTATTTTAAATGCAGTATAACGCAAACCCATTGATTGCAATAATCTAGGTTTGCTTTTCCCTGTATTTCTTTATGATATTAGTAGTATACTATGTTTGTCAGTAAAAAATAGGTCATGCTCTAGACGTTCAAGATTTTTAACGTTTACTCACCCAAAAACGCTCTCAGCAACATGTAAATATTCATGTTTAATTGAGGATTTTATGATCTGAGTTATAAAAAACGTACAGAATCAATAGAACTCAATAAATTTCCAATACGCCTAAATTGGTACTTTTCTCATTTGAAATTTCTAAGAATTGAGACTGAAGAAATACCTCTTGGCAAATGACCATGTTGTAGAAACAAGGACAAATTATTAACTTTAATTGAGTTGAATAACAAATTGTCGTTCAGAAACATGCAACTGCTGGAATTATACAGCAATTCATCTCAAGACGTTTAATATTCAATAAGTCTGAACAGGAAACAAGTCCTTGTATCTGCAAGCTAGGGAGAATGCTAAAACACTTTTACAGGGTGTTAACGTTAATAACCTACACCCGTTGGGTAAATCACGCTTATTCATGTATGGGTGAAGGTTGAGACAACGAATATGTTATATTTATAAGTCGAGGCAAGCTCTTATGGGTGGTCTTTTTAACAGGAAAATAGCTAGTATTGTTCTATGCATGTGGCATCCCTTAATTTTTAATGTTAAGGTATTAGGAAAGGAATATGAACAAGGAACACAAGAAAAATTTTATGTTTGAACAAGTTACCCACAAGAGCATTTCAATCTAAAGAATTGTAAATATTACAGATATTTTGAATAAAAATTTCTTAAATTTATTAAGTATGCGAATTGAATTTAGTCAACTTACAATACATAATTTACAGCTTAAGTTAATGTATTATGTTATAATTTAATGTTAAATAGTAATTAAATTATTATAAAAATATAAATATGTATAAAATTCATGTTAAATGTCAAGATGTAAACTCTGATATTTAAAATCAATTAATTTTAACCACAGTATTACATAAATATCAACTTAATTTTAAAATGTAAATATTAAAATTTGAATTCTACTCAATTCATAAATGAAATGAACTGATTACAAAAACATTAAATCTGTATAAATTGTAAGTACAAAACTCCAATGAATAGATAATTTCAAAACACATCTTTTATCTATCAAACAAATGATTATCTATATTTTTAATAGTAATAGTTTCGTATACTTCTTAGAGACATTTATTTGCATGACTTAAAGCTTCGAGGTAATTTACTACATTGAGCAATTCACTTACGTTCATAACTTTTTACCTGCTTATTTATATACAGGATGTTAAAAACGTTCTTAAACTTTAAATGATTAGTTTTGCTAGAGCTAATATTTCCTTCTCAGTAGTTCAAATATAACTGCTCTATACTTAAACAAGACAAACAACCGTAATAAAATCATTCTGTACAGCTTTCCCACAGTATTCGTCAACAAAGAAAACCAAAATTACATAGCAACCTCAAAAAAACCAAACATCCTAAATTAGAATTTAGATAAGGCCTTTCCTACCCCTCATACAAAAACTAAAAACCCTTTATTGAAACAAGATTGACTTCAATTCAATAAATAAATAACATTGATTCTGCAGGCCGGAACTCTAATGATAGCAGCCCAGGTATGCCATTCTCAAGAAAGCCATAAAATACACACTCCCCACATTGTTGTCATATCGCTTTGGCGGTCTCGGGTGTTTTACTTTTTGTATGGGATGAACTCCCTGACCCCAGATCAAGACTTTCTTCTTCTCCAGAGCAATTTCGAGGGTTTTTTGCGCCTCTGCCCTCCTTTCGCGGCCCTTTTTTCTGCCAAGTGGGAGTTTTTCTTCCCTCACAATGTCAACGGTCACTGAGGCGTCTCGAGTGCCAGTTTCTTCTGGGGGCGAGAAATTTCTCTTCATTCAGGTAGAAAAGGTCCGATTCTCGCTTCCGAGAAGTTTCCTCGAGTCGAAACTGGCATCGAAGTGGCTAAACTGGAATTTGGTCATCTTTATTTACAGTCGTATTTGGTAAAGAAATGTTTTAAATAGGTACTCAGTTTGTAATGGAAATAGCGGTAGATGTAACGTTATTTAAACTAGCATTATTTTTTATTAAAAGTAAAGGAAACAAAATATTTATCGGTTGTCTAATGCAGTCAAATCCCATCTTATACTAACGCCTTAAGCGTAAAAGGCTAGTTCAATTCATTTCTATTGAAAAAGCTATTAGTAATAGAAAATCATGATAGAAAAATCATATCTAAAAACTATTGAAATTCAAAGGGTCCAAATGTTAAACGCCCAAATCTCACTTCTTTGCATACTTCCTTTTTTTGGAGGTATATCTTAGGTGTAATGAACTCTCCTTATTCTCGTCTATAGCTATATTGATCACACAACCAACATTATAATGATATATTAGTGTGAACTTCCTTTAATACTGAACTGGTTATTTGGTTGCATGACAGTTTACTATATAAAGTGGCTCAACTGAAGTAAGAATCTTAAGATGTCACCCTGAGGTGTGACTTAAATATAAGTTAAGTAAGAATTTTCCCATGACAAGTTTCGGGAGGTATCTATATAATAGCATAGCTCTACACTTAGCTCTCATCTTAACTATTGAAAAAATAAGTAAAATCATTCAGGAATATGAGAGAAAAATTTTGTTAAGGGATTGAACATGTATTTTTAATAAGCCTATGTCAATTCAAACGTTTTCAATCCATAAAATCGTTCATCGTAAAATTTTGCTCTTAAAAATTTATTTTAAGGTAGAGATTTATACTTCAACACGACTCATTGCCTCATTACCAGTTTCACAATCATTACCTCGACATCGCTTGAGAAAACAACCTTAGAAACACTTTCTCTCCAATCTCTTCAAAGAGAGAAGCCCATGCGCCTCTCCTCACATTGTTTACCCGATGCCCCAACAATGCACCGGGCCACGGGCATTGCAATTGAAGTCATTGCCTGATACTTCGGAGAAGAGAGCGTTTTATTTCCGATGTCCATTCAATCCGCAGCATCGCGTGTCGCGGTGGTGCAATGGGCGATTTCTGTTTGGGCAAGCGCATGTGGCCATTTCGCAAGCACTCTACTCCCTCACGGGCTTAATTGGATCGCCGATGGGGAGAGATTACACTCACCGCTTTTGTTCCCGCTTCAAGTGCGAGCGGCCAATTTGAAAATATGGCCGGAGTGTAGAGGCGTTATTTATTAGTGTTCGGCACTAGTTAACTAGAACTAATTGCAACTAGTAGTTAACTACTGATCAACTAGTAGTTAACTAGTAGTTTAACTACTTTTAGTTTAAAGTAGTTCAACTACTAGTTTAACTACTTTTTTAACTAACTACTAGTTAAAACTACTTTCAAATTTTCAACTACTACTTCAAAAAAATTTTTATTTAAAATTTAAAGAGATATTTAAAATTTTTATCAAAGGTAGATTACTCAAATACCATAACCAGAAATAAAGACCATTTTTGCACGAAGTATAAACTTTTTTTGTGATATAGAGTGTTTTCAGGTGACGTCACAACCGGTTATTTTCTTTTAACTGTGTACCTTCTGTAGGGCTTTTAACTGTTGCTAAGGCCGTTGTTTATCTGTTGCTAAGGCGGTTTTTAGGTATGGGATCACGTGATTGCAAATGCTCCAATAGAAGAATTCCACGGCTAGTCATTTTCTGTAACTGTTAACCTCTGTAGGGCAAAAAACTGTAACATCTTCTGTTGCTAAGGCCGTTGTTAGGTCCAAGTCATGTGATTGAAAATGCTCTATAGATTAGAAAGATGTATTAGAATTTTGCCAAAAAGTAGGTTATGGAATTAAATAGACTAGTTAACTAGTAGTTAACTACTTTGGTAAATAGTTAACTACTAGTTGCAACTAGTCCCAGGAAAAAATAGTTAACTACTAGTTGCAACTACAATTTCCCAGACTAGTTAGTAGTTGGTAGTTAACTATTTTTTGCCCACTAGTTGCCGAACACTATTATTTATAGATTGACTTTGGTACGGAAACCCATCCTGGCAAAGGAAGAGGAAGTCAGAAACATGGAAATCCTATACACGATTTTGAAAATTAAAAACAATAGCTCTTCCTCCGAGAAAAAAGTTAAGTCTCAGATAAGAACATGAACAGTTTCTTATCTGAAAGGTTGAGAACATTTACGGGGTTCACAGTGTTCGGCACTAGTTAACTACAACTAGTTGCAACTAGTAGTTAACTACCGATCAACTAGTAGTTAACTAGTAGTTTAACTACTTTTAGTTTAATGTAGTTAACTAGTAGTTTAACTACTTTTAGTTTAATGTAGTTAAACTACTAGTTTAACTACTTTTTCAATCAACTACTAGTTAAAACTACTTTCAAATTTTCAACTACTTCAAAAAAAATTATTTAAAATTTAAAAAGACATTTAAAATTTTTATCAAAGGTAGAGTACTCAAATACCATAACCAAAAATAATGACCATTTTTGCGCGAAGTATAAACGTTTTTTTTTTACATAGATAAGAAAGATGTATTAGAGTTTTGTCAAAAAATAGGTTATGGAATTAAATAGACTAGTTAACTAGTAGTTAACTACTTTGGTAAATAGTTAACTACTAGTTGCAACTAGTCCCAGGAAAAAATAGTTAACTACTAGTTGCAACTACAATTTCCCAGACTAGTTAGTAGTTGGTAGTTAACTATTTTTTGACCACTAGTTGCCGTACACTAGGGGTTCATGGAGAAAGGATGGTCACAGTTTTTCAAGATTTTTTAATGGTAAAGAATGTTTTCAATACAATCACAGAAAAAATGTCCTAAGTCTCTAGTTTTCCCACATGATCTTTAAAAACCACCGGAGAGAATCCTTAAATACGCCTGGAAAAAAGCGGAATTTTATTTCCCCAGGTTAGTATTTTATTTGTCAAGATTTAAAAGCGGTATTGAAAGGAACGACTAACAACCGTCTTTTTTTGGTTGTAACTGACAAAATAAATAGAACCATCCTAATTCAATTTGAGCCATTTCCAATTCGTTTAGGCCAGTACGTACAGAAGAAAAAGAAAACCTTTGTTTTAGGGGTCAAGGTGGAAACTACAGTTGGAAAGGCTTGTCAGTTGGATCGTGGCGCAGCTGGTTTCATGATTGGCTTTGGATAAGCCAGGAAAGTGCTAAAGAAGTAATTTTGACGCTGGATATTGAAACCGCCGGAGAGACAACCACCGTCGCAATTTAGAATGACAATGATGCAAGTCAAAAATTACATAATTTCAGAGAGACATTATTTAGGGTTCCTTCTTATATCCTTTACCTTAACCTTAACTTTAGGTTAAAGGCTAGGAAAACCTTAAAGGAAAGGCTAAGGAAAACCTTAAAGGAAAGGCTAAGGAAAACCTTATGTTAAAGGCTAGGCTAAGGCTAAGTCAAAAGTTCAAATTAGCCTGTGAGATCCGCCCTAAAATGCCTTCTCCATAGGAACTCCAAGGACACGGTTGCAGTAAACCTTCAAATTACTCAAAACTATGTTCGATGGAATAACGTCACAATCATTTTGATCACTTCAAATTCTCAAAGCGCTCTCTATTTTTACATTAACTCTACGGGGCATCGCCTCCCAGGAACGACCGGAAATTTTGTGCGATCATGACTCTCTGACACATCTCCGTTCCATCCAGAAGAAAAAGCGCGCGAAAGTAATGTGTGTAAAACGGGCGATTCATGCTTGCTCATACATTAAGGCAGCACTCACTTTCGCTTATTCAATTGCCCTCGGCTTGGTCAGAAATAAAAGTCCAATGCCGCCATAAACTACGGGCAGAGGACAAAAAAAGGTTAACGCAGCAGACGGTTGGAGATGGTTTCCTTTTTGCTTCAGCTGTTTGCTCAGAGCAGACGTAATAGTAGCCGTTCTTTTTTTATTTTTTAAGCTCTGTGGCAGTAGTTTCTGTTTCTATTTTTAAAGTGTTTATTAAGCTGTTACTTTTTGTTACTTCCCTGTCATTTATTTTCGCCAGTCAGATTGAAATTTTTTAATAGATAGTTTTTGGCATTTTCGGGATACAATGACGATAAATCTTAGCGTTGCCGTTTTCCAAATAGTCCTTATATTTACAATAAAGAGAAAATTAATATTTTAATATATACCTTCATGCATAATGTAAAAATAATGATTTTGTATGTTTTTAATTCCTGAGATCTATTTACTTAGTAGAACAACTTAACTTCGAATCTAACATTTTATACTTTTCTTAATTTTTAATCACTTTAGCATTGAACTTCCATTTATAGTGATAATTTGGTACTAAGAGATAAAAAAATCTTAAGTTTTGAAATTGAATATCAAAGACAAGAGCCGAATAATATTACTTACATATATCCTATTTATATTAATAACATTTTAATATAACTATCAACAATCAAAGGAAATGTGAATATAAATAGATGTAAAATGTGCGGAAAGTATTTTTAGAAATGTGAAGCGTCTTTTCAGTTAATAGTCTTCAATATTTTTTCACTTTTAAAATACAATTATAAATCCTGCCAAACCAAAACTGTATTAGTTAAATTCTTCAAATGCAAAATATCCTATTAAAATTTCTAAATAGAGTAATTTAATATAATAAGTTGATAATCTTATATAGTTTTTTCACTTTAAAATACAAATATTATAAAATCCTGCCAATCCAAAACTGTATTAGTTAAATTCTTGAAATGCAGAACATCCTATATTAAATTACTCCATTTATAAATTCTAATAGAATATTTTGCATTTCAAGAATTTAACTAATACAGTTTTGGATTGGCAGGATTTTATAAATTTGTATTTTAAAAGTGAAAAAACTGTTGAAGATTATTATATTAAATTATTCCATTTAGAAATTTTAATAAGTTGTTTAGTAACAAATTTAAAATTTTGCAAAGAAGTTGCACATTGTTTGATATACATTTATTAAAAATTATACATAAAATCTATTTATAATTTATTTAATAAATATAATAGTTAATAATCTTATATTAATAGTTTTAATGTGCAATACTTATATTTATATGGATTCTAGCTGCATAATCTGCTAAAAATTTTAACAATAAGTTATTTTTTAAAACTTTGCTTAATATAACTAAATAGTTTTACAATAAACCATAAAACCTAAAGAGACACATAACTGATTCCAGAAATTATATTATGAGAAGACATTTTCATCTATAAAAGATATCAATACCTATTAAAAATCCTATTCTCAAGCATTTTCTCTAAATTATCCCAAAAGAATGCATATCTCAAGAAAGTTTACTATTCTTAAGTAAACTCTTCTGTGAATAAACTATGTTAGAATCATTCCACTACTTAAAATTACCATAATACCTAAACCAAAACATCCTATGAAATTTCGAAGCCTATTCATATCCGAACAGAAATAACATACGCTTCGAGCTAAGCATTGCACAGACTGACAAGAGACAAGTTTTTCTTTAAAAAAAAACTCCTTAAAATGTGTCGAAAAACCTTTGAATGAAATCGGAACTGCATGAAATAGATTTAGGAAGGTTTTCATCCAACCGCTCACTTTTTATAGATGTCGCCGGCGGAGAATAAAGAGATCTGGTTTTGGCACCGCTTCCCGAAGTTGATGCTTATCAGTCTTCAACGGGACCACGTCACCCCACCCCGTCATTCGGCCTTCCCCCATGAAGTCAATGAGTTAATCCTAGAGGTTCCCAGACAGATTCAAGTGTTAGGAGAAGTCACTGAGTGTTCCCAAACTAATATAAGTGTTTGGAGAAGGCAATGAGTTAACTCTGGGGATTCCCAAACTTATATAAATGTTAGGAGAAACGAATGAATTAACCCAGGAGTGTTCTAAGGAATCAATGAGTTAATACTGGGGTTCCCTTTTTTTAGAGTAGAAAAGAAGTATGGAAAATTAAAACGGTACTTAAATTATCTTTGTTTAAAAAAAAAAGATTCTTAAAATTGTTCTAAGTAAGAGTTAAGTTTAAAAATTCAATTAAAAACATATAATTATTTCATATTAAGATTCTTTCTGTAACTTTGATAAAGGAAGGGTATAAATAAATTAACAACTTGATACAACTCGTTTTCAAAATTAGCATAAATTTAAAAATTAATCATTGTCATTAATCAAAAATATAAATTCCTTTCACATGTAAGTGTATGTTTGTGTCTTGTGATTATGTGTGGAAGGATGTGTAAATGATTAAACCAACCTCCCGAAGCAAGATTTTTTGCGTCAATCTTCATCTCTTCTCATTTTGGGAACCCCTGAATTAAACCTAGGATACATCAGCTAATGGGGTCTTCTTCCTATCCCATCATCTGATATCACCTCTTACTTCTAATGAGAAACTAAGGAGAGATATTTACCATTGTTCCCTTGAAACCTTGGGAGGTCGTTCTCTGCTCTTTCTTTTGGAACTAAAGTTATAACACTTTAGAGTCATTAAGTGTCAAGAAATCATTTGAAATTTAGTCCATGGGTGGTCTGTATGTAAGAAGAACTGAATTATAGAAAGATTCCCGAAACTATGTAATTATCCCTTCGATATAAAAATTATAATACATATGTTTAACTTTCAACTCACCTGATTCTCTTTAATTATTGGATGTAATGGTTATACTAAATGTAGTTTTTAATAGTACGGATGTTAAATTTTAAGTTTAATCTGACTGTATAAAGGTCCCAATTTTACTCAGATGTTTTCTATTTACAAGTTTTACCAGTGGAGATAATTCTGATAATACAATGAGCTTAACCATTTGCACAAAAATATTCACAATACTTTCAATAAACTCTGTTCAATTAAAATAATAATTAAATACAAAACTTTTCAAAATAATTATTTACCGTAAAATTGTTTCCGTGCTTTTTATATTACTTAGATACATTACACATTTCATTTTCACTTTCCGTCTAAAAGTTTCATACATAAACTCCATACTTTAAATTCTACTGCGGCCATTCGAATAGAAGAGATGTGTTCTATTTTGAAAGAAATTACTGCTACATCATGGAAGGGGCCAATTTTCCATAATGTTTTGAGCCTAAAAAATATCCTTTACTTAGAACATGGTTCCCAATTCGTGATTGCACATTAACCATAATCGTAGTTGTTGAAAATGATGCTAACAAATATAGCCAACTATCCACCAGCAAGAATAAATTAATCCCCATTTTGATGAACGGATACTACTTTCTATAGAAATTTTAAACGTAATACTGAACTCTTTCCCGGACCACTTCCGAGGTTCAACACAGATCACCAGACGGAAACCCCCCAGCTCTAGAACAATGAGACGTAACTTCTCAGAGAGAGAAATTTATTTCCTCAACTCTTCTAGTAGTAGGTGGAACAATCCTCCCAGCCTACATGACCCAAGAAAAACAGGCACCTTGTGTGCACTGCCCCTCTACTCATCTCCTCACACAAGGGAAAACAAAAGCGGATTAACGCGAAGTTGCGTCGACGACCGGGCGACCTTGGGGCCATCTGTTATTGCCAACGCCCCCACCAGACAACCGCAATTCTTGATCAGATCTTGACAGACACCGGCCGTTGGCCTCTCGCACGCATGCAAAGTGACCGAGATTGGCAGTGTCTGATGACAGTCCGCCAATTACATGGACAGGAGTACAAGCCTGCCTACAAGGCTCTGTTCCTGGAAACAGAGGTTCCTAACCCATCGAAATTTCCAATGAGGGAATCGCGCTCATTTGGGAACATTCACCTCGCGTCATAAAATATCATTTTCCGAACATAAATCCTCTGGTGGAGTACAATATCCTTCGTGTCATACCCCTTTGATTCAATTTAATACATCAATGCTTGTTTTCAATCGACTTTATAAGGATAGAAATAGTGGTATAGACGACTTCGCTTAATGTGATCACGGTTAATGTTATCAATTGGATAACGTTATCAAAATTCGCTGGTCTCGATCACTCCTATTTAAATTCATGTAACATGTCACGTTTTATGTGATCAAAATTTCGCTTAATGTTATCAAAATTTGGTGAAATTCCCTAAAAACCTCCTTTTTCTCGTTTTAAGGCCAATAAATAAAGCTTACAAAATGAGTCATTAATTTATTATTGTTATATGTTCTACTCTCAAATTTTTCTTTAAGAATGTGAAATTTAAAAAATACTTACTAAGTATAATCATTTTACATACTTCAATTAGGACTACATAGTTGTGATTTTAAAGCAAACACTCGAGTTACACTGTTTGAAACTTTTTAGTATCAAATCGCTCATTGTTATCATTCTACTCTTGGACAAAGGTGATCACTGATCAGATTATCACATTAAGCGGAGTGGATTGTATCTAGTTTTATTTTCATTTTGCTTGAAAACAGCAGCTCAATTTTGGAAAATTGGAAACGCTACTTCAGGGATACGGTAGTACAATTTGGCAGAAAAAAATTCTATTAAATTTAGTTTCATACATTTTATAAACTGCTACAAAACTTCAGGGCTTATCAAAAAAGCAATAATTATTTTTAGGTTAAATATTATTCGTGTTCATTTGTCAAATGAAAACCTCAGTTTAATGTTTCTATGTCAAAGAGGTTAATGGTTTTTCTACGCATAAAAATGAGGGAAGCTTGAATATAAATTTTAACTTTAAAATATATTCATAGAAAAAGCTTTCATGATTTTTAAAAATCTCCAATAACTTATATAATTTAAATCGGGCCAACCGTATTGTCTAAAAACGCATGAAAATGAGTATAAATAAGGATTCTCTAAACTACTCTTTCATAATTTACTGAGTTAAGTTCTTAACTCGATTGCTCCAAATTACAGATGACAATTCAAGCATACTGAGCTGTCCGGAGCTAAAAAAACTATAGCTTCATCCAAATTTCCAATGAGGGAATGCACCCATTTAGGAGCGTTAACCCCGCGTCATAAAATGTCATTTTCTCAACATAAATTCTCGTTGGAGTACAATATCCTCATGTCGTATCCCTACAACTTTAACCACCCTTTAGGAAACGTTGTCGTTTGATAAGTTAGGGGAACAGTAATAAAATGCCTCATTCAGTTTTATAGCCCCTGCATTGTACTGTGAGGGGAGATGACTAATTTGAAACGGTTTTCACTAAATCAACATTTTAGAAACACACGAAGGGCATTTGCAACATCCTATTATTTTCTTTGATTTTTAAAGTAAAATAAGTCACTAAATTTTTAAAAGTGTTAAGTGTTGAAATTAATAATGGGTTGTCATTGGTTGCATAAAATTATAAAGGATAGCTACCAAAAACAATGGAAGTAAGATAACTTTTCTTTTATTATTTGTTTCACGGGTTTCTGAGAAGCCCAGGGACACGGTTTTTAAAAAATTTAATGGATTTACAATTTTGAAATGTTTGAGAAAAGGATGAACATCACACCAGTAATAAAAATCGTGACGCAGAACTTTATAGTAAGTTTAAAAGAATATAATTGCAATCGTTTTAAAAAGAAGAGTAATTTAATATTGACATTCCACAAAATGTAATTAATTTTCAAAAAAATCCTACCGAGTCTAACAGAAATACATAACTGTTAACATCATTAGTTCGTAATATTTATACTATATTTTTTTACTTTTTTGTAAAATATTTTAGAAAATTGTTCGGTAATATGAATTTAAAAATTTCTCTTATTTTTATATTATTATTTATTGTATATTATTATAATTTATTAAATTATACGTCAATATTTTTTCTAATTTTCATCATCAATGTAAAGTTAAATTTTTCAAAATGACATGTTTCAATATTTCACCTTTTGTCTTTGTTTTTCTTGATTTTCAGCGGTTTAAGATAAGAAATGTTTAAAACATACACCATTGATAAAAAAAATACAACTATAACACCTAAATCCCCCGAGAAGCAACTCACAACCAAAGATTTTATCTCTGGTGTTAGTTAAGATAAAAATATGATTTAAACATTATTTCATGGAAAAATAAATTGGCTATTTTTGTGTCCCAAGCTTCTTAAAATTTCACCATTTATGAATACATGCAAAAACAATCAACATTCTATTAATGTAAGAGAGAAACTAAAAGAAGAATTGTTATATTTTCATGCTAAAAGGATTAAGTGAGTTATTTTGTTTGCAAAGTCAACATTGACACCAAATACTTAAAGTAACTTAATAAAGGAAAAATAATGATTCCAAATCGTCTCTATATAGTATTTTAAACAATTGATTCATTTTAGATTAATATTTTGAACATACAGGGTGTTTCAGATAAATGTTTCATAACTTCTAGGGGAGGTAGGGTACATCAAGACGAACAAGAATCGGTATAGAAAGGGGGGTCGCAAGTGGGGTCTAAGGGGTTAAAATCACGGGTGAAAATTAGCAAAAAACCTCGCATATCTGGGCAGAAAGCGATACAATTGTTCGATTCCGGTATTTTTTACATTCAACCAATTCAAATGTTTCATGTAAAAACGAGATGCAAGTGTTTATTCTAATCAAAAACAGACCAATAAATGAAACAGGATGTGTTGTAAGTTGATAGACTGCAATAGAAAGTGTCACGACAAAAACATCTTAATACTAGAGTTTTGTTGGTTGTTTGGTTGGTTGGAGTTATATGGCGCAAAGAACTAAAGTTTGACCAAGGGACAATTGTAACTTTAATCTACCAACAACACATACCTCATTCAATTATTGGTCTGTTTTTGATTAAAATAAACACTTGCATCTCGTTTTTACTTGAAAATTTTGAATTGGTTGATCGTAAACAATACCGGAATCGAACAATTGTATCGCTTTCTGCCCAGATATGCGAGGTTTTTTGCTAATTTTCACCCGTGATTTTAACCCCTTAGACCCCACTTGCGACTCCCCTTTCTATACCGATTCTTGTTCGTCTTGATGTACCCTACCTCCCCTAGAAGTTATGAAACATTTATCTGAAACACCCTGTATGTAATAAGAAGAAATAATTTTTAAATGGTGCAATAAACGCTCATCAAACTTTTAAAATATAGACAAGTATAATTCAAAAATATAAAACACTAGTTGTTAAGCAACAATTTTTATTTGCGTTAAATGTGAAAAAACACTCCATTTGGGCCTAAGTTACCCCATTTTACGGTAGTTATTTCCCGTTCGAATGAAAAAGTTTTGAAGTATTAGTTAAGGAGACCTTCTGCTATTGGGTATAGAGAGTTATATACAACAGAAATTTCCCTAAGAGAAAAACCGAATTCAAATTAAAATGAACAAAAGGAAATTGAACAGAGAGGATCCGGGTTAGGATTAAAAGGGTAACCGATCTATTCAATAAAAGAAATGATAGTAGTGAATTGAAATCGTATACAATACTAGAGCGAGCGGGCTGAATCAAAGATTTCCCCCTTTTTTTAGAGAAAGGACCCGCAGGTAACTTTCAAGATAGGATCTTACATTCAAAAGGTTTAACCTTTAAGGTGTATCAGAAGTTACGTATACTTTACAATATTACTTACACAAAAGTGTAGTGTTTCTCAACTTTTTTTCCAAACCTTTTTTTATTCAGAGGTACCATGTTATTCTTTTCATATCACATACCGAACTCAAGGACGAACTGAGAGCTTCTATGCAGTTGCATTTTTATTTTTTCCAATTTTACTTAATTACTTAAATATGTAAATTATAATTACGATATGCGAAATAAAAGGTAATCAGTGGAAGTTATTGCCTAAAGACTCACTTACACTGTTTCACTCTCAATGGCCATCGTAAGTTATTCCCTCCTGTGAATCGCTCGTTTGCATAGCAAATTGGAGCAGTGAAATAACAATCTACACTTTTCACTTTGAATTATTCCTCCAAAGTGAAAAGTCTAAATGAGCCTCAAGTTTAATGAAACAGCTGAAATACTTCAGACACCGATGATGAATATGAACGGGAAAAAAATTGAAAAAAATCGTATCTTAGTTAGTCCCCACAGGATATTTCTAAATACACCCGTGTATTTATTTGTCCGGCATTTATATTTCCCTGACCCTCAGAGTCTTTCTTCTAAATTCACCCATGTATATACGAAGCATGATTGGGAAACCTTTCTATAACGATACTGAAGAGAGCTAGAAAAACTATCGTTATTATAGACAGGTTATCGCTATTGACAGTTACCCATACCCATACTGCTGAATTTGACCCCGCCTGTATACCATGGAGGGGTATCGTTATACAGGGTGCTTTAAAAGTCCGTTTGCTTTTATTTGGAACGAACGTCTCCTATGGTCATGAAAGTAAGGTATACCCCTAGGTAAATGACTATGGAGAATCTATTAAGATGACTTACAACGCCCCTTGCGGCAAAACAAAAAAAATTAAAAATTAATCAAAAAACAAAAGGAGATAGAACAAAAACTTTAATGAAAAAATTGTTGGCTATATCATAAAAAACCGCACAACATATTTCTGGAAAACATCTTCAATATTTGAGGAGTTATTAGTAAATGAATATAGCACTATTTCAGGTTTCATCTTTCATCAGGCCTTTATTATTTTTGAGACCTGAAATAGTGCTATTTTCACTTGCAATGTTGGAATCTCTTCCAATATTGAAGATATTTTCATGGATTTTTTTTCTGGGCGTTTCTTATGATATTGCCAACAACTTTCCTTTTTATTGCAGTTTTTCTTCTATCTCCTATATAATTTTTAATTATTTTTTTTAATTTATTATTTCGCCACTAGGGGCGCTGTAGGTCATCTCAGTGTATTCTCCATGGTCATTTACCCTAGAGGAATCCTTACTTCCATGACTCTAGGATACGTAGGTTCCAATTAAAAACCGTGAAACGGAGTGTTGAAACACCCTGTATACTAGACAGTATCGTTACACACAGATGCCTCCTTCATTGAATAAAAGAATCTCTCACTCACCATTCCCCCGCACAGAGACACCTTGACGGAAGAAAGCCTCTCCCCCAGAATCCAGCCCTTATAATAGCAGCCGGCTTGAGCCAGAGTCTTGGTTTTGAGCTTGGGAGAGAGCTGGGCTTGGAGCTGCGGCAGTTGGTTGAGCGGCTGCAGCTCCAGCACCCAAGTCCTGTTGGAGAGCTGCAGCCGATAGCGGGTCTTGCCATACCACGCGCCTTGGTCCTTGCGGCGGAACTGCAGCGCTCGGGGGTACACCAGTCCTCGGTGGTCGATGCGCTGGGGGTACACCTGGGTGCTGCTGCTGCTAACTTCAGCTGGCCCTGCAAAAAGAACAGGAATGTCAAAAAAATGTACATCTACAGACCCAGTACAGCATCATCATGTTGATTTAAGCTTGTTGGTGGGCAAGGACTCTACGAGATGAAAATACTTCAGGTATTTTTGAGCGAAAAATTTTCCAAAGGGGTCCAGGTGAACGGATCATGGAGAAGAAGATCTAACTTAGAACTCTGCTCAATCTCAATAGACAAGCTGATACAGTCAAATTCATAAAATTACCAAGGATAAAATAGGCAGATCATATGACCAGAATGGAAGAAGATCCCATACAATGCAATAAAGCATTTTACTTCACAACTTCGAAGAATGTCTTTAAAACTAGTTCTTTGCTTAATTTCTGACATTGAACTGAAATGCGTTGTAACCATACTTATGTGAAATAAATATTTATTTTCTTATTATTGGTCTTTTCCCCCAAGATGACTATTTTTCCAACTACTATTAACTATCCTCCATTGCTTTTATTTTCCTCATACGCAAAATAATTTACATAAAAATGTTTTTTCATTTATATAGAAAAGTGCTCCTAAACCTCGGGCTTCAGCAATTCGATGCTTATATTTTAGGGGCTTTCACCCCCTAAACATGGTAGGAAACCCGATGTTTTGAGTAATTCTTTATCCTCATGCCTATTATCAACCCTCTAAACTTGTTGGTCGAATTTTACCACAACTTGAATACAATTTACCATTTATAGGTTCTTAGCATATTGTTTTATATGCATGTTGTGTTTTGGGACACTAATTACGCAAATAAATAACATTTAAATCCTTGAATTTTAAATATATTCGTATTTTTGTTAAGATAGCTAGTAGTAAGTCTTGTTAAAACTAACATATTTCACTCAAGGAAATAGAGGTAGACTACCTTATAAGAGTATTTAATCGCTAGCTTTAATTGATGAAATTTTGGGAGCACACTGCTTATTTTGTAAACTAAATTGTTGAATTTTCTTTAAAGAATTAAATTTATATAATAAAAGATAATTGTTGTCCTATATAATTTCGATCCTTCTCCAAGAAACCTAGCTTTCATAGAATGACACCCTATTACAAGATAAAGAAAGTCATCGAGTCTGCGATTTTAGAAGCTAAACATCCTTAAATATAGTTATACAGGTCAATAACAAAAATATCTCGATTTAATTCAACATTTATAGGTTACTTGTGTCTCGAAACGCATACATAAATATACAAACTTCTTAAGCTTTCTGACAGATCTAGATTACACTAGGAAAAGCAGACTCGACATTTTCTCTCTCAAAGCTTTAATTTGCAGTCGAGCCAAAATACTTCAGTAGTTTTCATTCAAATAAACGCGAACAACTCTCGACCACTGTAATTATACTGTCGAAAAGACGAAGTCCTGAATCTCAATGACCGCCCACAGGTTCAAACTTCTGCCTTGCAAGACCAATTTGAAATATTTCCAGTTTATGATGGGAGGAATACAGATAAATCTCATGCCATACTATTTGGAACTCTAATGTTTTCGAAGGCTCTATGAAGTTAGCATGTAAAGAAGTACCGACGATTTTTTAACTAAGGTATTGCTTTTCCTAGTTGATTTCAACTATTTATTTGCTTTAATTTAAACAGCTCATATTTTGTAAAAAAAACTTTTAACCACGCATAAAAAAGTATATATAGTTATAGTCCTTTAAATTCTTAAAATATTTTCTAAATTATTGTTAACCTATATTCTGTGTGTGAAACAAATTATGAGCTATAAGTATTAAACAAATTTACAAGCAGTTAAGACAAAATTTAATTCAATGGTTTCGAATCTTATAATTTAGGAGAATGCTGAAATGTAAAAAGTTCATTTCTTTGTAGTTAATAATTTAAGGCTTTGGGAATCCTTCAAGGAGGAAACGCAAATTCCCGGGCCATGCATCCCCTCAACATTCTCTTGCTGACTAAATCCATTGTTTTAGTGAGTGATAGCATTAGCAATGCTGTTTTATATATTATAAGTGAATTTTATTTTTTAAATGGTGTTACTATGATTTTTAAAAGAACTCACTAAATCTAAACATTTATTAATATATTTAGTATTAATTTTACAGAACAAATACGGCAAATGTAGAGTACGTAAAAGATTTTTTTCAATAAATGCTGTTTTCAAATGATGAAACTAAACTGTTCTTTTTAGACCATCAATAAGAATTATTTTCAATTTAGATTTATAGGTTTTTATGGTAAGAGAAAAAATGCTTTGCGAAAACTACGTTCTGAGGCAGTATCTAACACTATTTCAGCAATATTGTTGATTACTTGGATATTTATGGAGCAAGAGGAGCTAGACAAGAAGCTGTTATGTGTTATTCTTACAGAATGCACTACGGAGAAAGATACTTTTAGATGGAAGCAAAAGGGGTTGTTTACATCATTACCCAAACTTTTCGTGTAAAAATTTCGACAACAGAAATTGAATCTAAGTACAATATTACTATTAATGTAGCGTTTACAGAAGCTTGACGTAAAACTGTCGCAACAAGCAGAATTTTTCATCCTGTTACATTTTATGACAAGAGATTTCACAGACGTTTCAAACGACACTTTCTTTCTGTGGAGAAATATCTCGAGTGAGATACGCTTCTCTTTAAACTGATTACATTTACGTACAAATGAAGTTTTGCCGCGGATGAACAACCCTCGAGTGTTACTTTATTCAACAGTGACGTAATTGTCTCATCCAATGCTCGTTTCAGAAACTTGCTCTCATTCTCGTAACATGAAAAAAATATTTTTCCTAAAAATTGGAATGGATGTTTTTACACACATTTCACCAGGTGTTTCATCAAACCTCCACCACCACATGTTCCAAAAGTAGTGTGTTTCGACAACCGTTTTCTTTGGTGAAAT